>ML661325.1:4472402-4622527 GCA_007570785.1 Antilocapra americana
TCAAAAAGTGGGCCAAAGAACTTAACAGACATTTCTCCAAAGAAGACATAAAAATGGCTAACAAACACATGAAAAGATGCTCAACATCACACATTATCAGAGAAATGCAAATCAAAACCACAATGAGGTACCACTTTACACCAGTCAGAATGGCTGCCATCCAAAAGTCTACAAGCAATAAATGCTGGAGAGGATGTGGAGAAAAGGGAACCCTCTTACACTGTTGGTGGGAATGCAAACTAGTACAACCACTATGGAAAACAGTGTGGAGATTCCTTAAAAAACTGCAAATAGACCTGCCATATGACCCAGCAATCCCACTGCTGGGCATATACACCGAGGAAACCAGAATTGAAAGAGCCACGTGCACCCCAATGTTCATCGCTGCATTGTTTACAATAGCCAGGACATGGAAGCAACCTAGATGCCCATCAACTGATGAATGGATAAGAAAGCTGTGGTACATATACACAATGGAATATTACTCAGCATTAAAAAAAAATTCATTTGAAGCAATTCTACTCAGATGGAGGAAGCTGGAGCCCATTATCCAGAGTGAAGTAAGCCAGAAGCAAAAACAACAATACAGTATATTAACGCATATATATGGAATTTAGAAAGACGGTAACGAGAACCCAACATACGAGACAGCAAAAGGAACGCAGATGTATAGAATAGACTCGTGGACTTTGTGGATGAGGGTAAGGGTGGGATGATATGGGAGAAGGGCATTGAAGCATGTTAATTTTCATATGTCTAATCAATCGCCAGCCCAGGATTGATGCTCGGGGCTGGTGCAGCGAAATTTCCCGGGGAGGGAGGGAAGAGGGAGGGGGGTTCCGGAGGGGAAGCATATGTAAACCCATGGTGATATCATGACAATGTATGGCAAAAACAATTTAAAAAAAAAAAAGACAATATATATATATATGCCCACACTATTTTGAATAAAACACCTTTGCTCCATCAAAGCTTGGGTTCCCGAGTCTTTCTTCATTTCTCTCTCTCCCTTTTTCTCTATTTCTCTCCTTCAGGCTAGTTCCCTGGAGCCTATATAGAGGCCCGTTGAGCTCACTTTCTTGCCTGGGCTTTCAAGACGTCCTCAAGAGGGCACCCTGTGCCTAGGTGAAGCAATGTAAACCTCGTGTCAGAGGTTTTACTGGTTCTTTGCATAAACCAGGGAATATCAGCCTCTTTTTCTTTCCTTTCTTATCATCGACTCCATGCCACCAGGTTCCAGTCCATTAAAGGACCCCAACACATACTCACTCCCTAGCCTTTTTGGAAGTGATCTGTCCCATTAGACTTTTCTTTCTTTTTACACATTTTTTGTTTGTATATGTGTAATTACATGGATACATTTGGGCAACCATGAGCTGCTTGAGGATAGACAAAGCAACTGATATATTTCCATCTTCTAAGCAACTAGTTCTGGTAGAATGGGAAACAGGTCTCTTTCTCCAACCAGAAACAAAGGCACACAAACTAGCCAAAGTCAGCTTCAAAAAACAGAACAAATTATACCCCTACCCTTTGACCTCCCTCTCTCCGTGCTATATTGTAATGCATTATGAATAAGTTGTCTCATTAAATGCTAAAAATACCTAGTGAGAAAATCATGAAACTGTGCCCCATATTCTGTCATGCACAATGTGTTATGGTTACCACTCTATGCACACTAAATATTTTCAGAGACCTTCCCCGCTAAAGAGAATTACAATTTTCTTGAGAAATAAAATAATCCATAATCCACCTCTTGCTGCTTCAAGGCAAAAGTAATAGGATGTGTGATATAAGTAAATAAGATTCTACTGAGTTCCTGCTGCTGTTTCTCCTAGGGTGCTTGGTGGTATTCTCATATTTTTTAGATTTTCTATTTGTTATTCTCATTCCATGTCTTTTTTCTTATGCCTGAAATATTTTCCACTGTTTCAAAATTCTTTTAAAGCCCTGTGAGGGTCATTGTACACCAAATCTGTACAATGTAGAGACATCATTCTAATAAAATCTTTATTAGATTTTAGAGCCTTTTTCTAACAAAATCCAAGGGTGAAAGGGATTCTTCAGTACAGAAAATTTGACATTTGTTCTAATCTATCATCTGTTTCGTCTGCAACTTTATTATTTTAAGGTACTCATTATTTGAGTAATTCCTAAATGTCTTCAATGAACACTCTACATTTTCTCCCAGCTCCTACTGCTTTGATAATAAAATTGGACTCTTTTATTAGTCAGTGAAAAGACTCTGAAATTTAAATTTCAGAGCCTCTTTAAATTTTATTCTAATCTCCTAATATTTCCTTTTTGAAATTGTCTATTAGTATTCCAATTAATATTTTGTGTCTTAGTTCATGCTATGGAATTTCAGGTGGTTTTGAATTGCATTGTAACTCTCAGTGTCCTGAACCTGTATTTTACATTTTCAGAAAAGTGTGACCACAAAAGTATCTTTGTTTTGCATTAAAATAAGCTATTTTCTTAAAATGTTTTCCCACTAATCTTCTAACCTCTAACCATCTAATTCAAGGCCAATTTAAATGGATTTAACTCATCTTTACAAATTTACAGCTTATTCTTTTATGTTCTCAAAGTTCGCTTTCTCTAGGATAATCCAGTTACTGCTACTTCAATCATGTGGCCTCTATTTTCTGACACTATATTTTCACCTATGTATCTCTTTTGAAATGTGATATTCAAAACTGAGCCCTGTCTTCCAAGGATGGTAGGAACAATGTTGAACAGAGACTTTTCTTTAGTGAGTCTCTGCCCTATGAATTCAAGTTCCCTTGGCTTCCCAGAACTGCTTACTCTGTCTCCTCATTCAGTGATCTAACTGTGTTCCCTGGAGACTTAACAGGCAGCAGGTTGGAGCAGTTCTGGGACTCACTCCACTTAATTCTCACTGCTCAGGGCTCAATTATTATTATTATTATTATTATTTTGGTCTGGTGTTCAGTGTCTAGACAGTCTTTGCCCAATATATATATATATTTTTCGAGTTTTCAGTTGTTTCAAGGCAAGATAGTGCAAGAAATCCCTCGATTGCTTCTTCAGTGAGAGTCCCCATTAGGTTTTGTTAGCTATCTCCCCTGGCCCCCTTGCCTCTGCTTTTTTTTTTAAAAAATATGCTTTGAAATTTGTCATATCATACTTTCATCTTTAATGGGTTTTCTTTCTTTCTTTTTGTAATAACTCTCCCTTCCTCAAACTAAGTCCAGATATTTTGCAGCTTTTCCATCTATGCTTGTCAGGAGCTTTAATTGAGAGTAGTATCTTACAGTAGCTCTGGGAGTCTTTCTTTAGTAATGTTACATATACCAGTGATATAACTGCTAAGCCAAAAGGGAACTGCTTTTGCCTGGGCTTTTAAACTTCTGTTTTCCTTACCTACTAAAAGAAACATTGGAATCTTTAATTCTAGAGGTTTAGGATACATACTCCAGAAGCTTATTTCAAACAATATTAAAGTACCATGCATCTGAAATATTTATTTCATCACGTAAAAAGCTTGAGCTTTGTTTACACTAACCCTGGAACCCAGAGAACACATATTTTTTCAGCTCTGAAACTCAGAGATGTTTAGTTTGCATTTGTCATTATTTTTAAATTGCATCTATTTGAATACTGGAGCTGAATAGCTGGACAATGACAACAAAAGCATCTTATTCTGAAGTCTCCAGGTTTTTATTTATTTTCTTTTTAATATGCCTTTACATTACTCACCACTTTCTCCTATTAGCTAATGGTGCATATAACTTTTTCCTTCCTAACAATGTGGTTTGTTTGAAGGTAAGAACTGTAAGATAAAATACATTTATCTCTGTACTGTTTCCCCCCTATATTTAGACCTTTAAGACACTTTGAAACTCCCACTCACCTAATGAACCATATTTGTGAACTGTAAATAGTTATTTGCACTCAGAGAAAGTGCCCATTTAATAAACAGAAAACACCTATATTTTCAGAGTCTACCACTGATTAGAAAGAAAATATCATCTTTGTAATAGCTCTGTGAGCTATGAGAGTCTAGGTGGTATGGGTTGAGACAAAATTATTGTTTACTTGCTTTTGATTTAAAAAAAAAACTGGAGAGAGATTTGTGATGGAGAAAGAAGAAGCAAAAGTAAAACATGGAAAAGTGAATCCAATTAAAGTGACTGAAGTCCAAGTCTCCATAGGGCAAAAAAGACTCACAGACTCTTTAAAACAGGCTTTGCTAATACTTCAACTTTAATTGTTGACTGTAATTCATGATACTGTAGCTCATCTTATATTTACTTAGACTTTGATAAAGTTTCTCTAATGTGACCTTATGTCTTGTTAGTTTTTCTTTTCTTTTAGAATTAAGAGTAAAAATAATATTTACTTGGAATGGGAAATAAATAGGAATTATAGTAGGTAAAAGAATGAGCAAGGATCAATATCAGGTATATACACCTGTACATGGTAAACTTTTGTAGCAATTATTAATACAATGACAATAATATTGTATTTACTAGTGAGTCACACATCATTTAATTCTCCAAAACTCTACAAATGAGAAAACCAAGATTCACAGAGCTTGACTTTGCCATTCTCATAAATCCAGCACGGTTTAGACTGAGAGAATTCAAATTCTAGGTATTCTGAGTTCAAGTAGGGTGCTCATCATAGATTACTGTTCTCACAGAGAAGATGATACAGAAGTCACACATTTTTGTTTGTATTACTGGAATAAATAAGATACATATTAAGGAGAAAAGAAAGCAGATTACTGTTAAATTTATTTAGAGCTTTATTTAGACATTGTAGTGTTTTACTTGCATTAATCCAATTCTTTTTCACAACTAGTTTATAAATAAGTTGATATTATTTCTCTGTGTATTACATATTACAAAGTGAGTGTAAGAAGCTGAAGCTACTTCACCAGAATCACAAATCAGGCAAGTCATAGTACCAGAACTCAAGCCCTGGCAGCCTCTAGTCAAGTATTAAGCCTATGCTAGTCTTAACACCATTCAATACTGTACCCTTGGTCTTGAAGATGAAATAGACAGTGGAACTTTCAAATCTGTTGGTAACTGAGGGAAATTGCTTCAATAGATCCAGCCATTACTGAAAACAAAGCTCTTCAACAACACATATTCCAAGCATGCATGACATAACTGCCTTTCTGTTCAATTGACTTTAGTCATATAATCAGCAAGCATTCATCATGCTGAATGCAAGCAGCATGGTGCACTCGTTTAGGATAAAGGGATTTTAAAGACTCATGCCTTTCCTTTTTCCTTTATTCCTTCTCTTATAGAAAAATAATAATTTATCATAAGGACAATGCCAAGCAATTTATAACCTCTCCTGTTGTGAGCAAGAAAATGTACTCAACAATGACTTTTAATCACATGATTTATTTGCATATTCATTTAATTAGGTAAGCACATAGATCCTCTAAAGCAGTGTTTCTCAATGTTTATTTAGATTATGTACCCTCAGTCAAGGTTTCACTAAGTTCTTCATTCTGTCTTTTGCTCAATGATTATCACAATCATTTTACCAGACATAAAATATTTTAATATTGCATATGATCTTTAAAGGGCACGTATGTCATTCTACTTTACCTTACTTCAGAATTTTCCATTATCATGTTTTTCTGTTATTCTCTCCCTCTGTCTCTAAGAATCCCCATTCTAACACCAATATTCCTTTTAATAGTCACATTGTTCCCCTAAACTCCTTCCTACTTCCCTCAACTCGTCCTCTATACCTGCTTTCCATGTGATAAATCTATTTAAAGTCTTCTGGTATTTAAAATGTTTGCTTATAAAAACAGAGCTTGCATTTGTATCATTTTACTCTTTTGTCTGATAGATAACAATGAAACAAGTTATCTTATTCATTAGAGGTATTGGGGTGGTGGCGGGGAGGTAAGACAACAAAGCTCAAGAAGTGAAGTGCTATCTACTTTGCTGTTCTTTCTCCAAGAAAATTAGTAATTAGGTTTATTGATTGAGGTAACCTAAATCACATCGATTTTCAAGAAGCTGCAGAGAAAAAAAGCAAGTAAGAAAGAAAAGAAAACTCATTTCCTGTCTACCTTTGTAGAAAATAGGTTTTCTAAACCTCAGTTTTACAAGCACTATTCTGTTCAAATAAACATTAGTGACTGTGACTTTTTGCTTAAGATTCTGTCAGTGTTCAGGAAATGTGGGCTCTGAGATGCCAGGAAGATCATCTACAAAGCAAATCTAGGGGTCCCGGATATTAGTTCATAGCTGAGATGCATGAAAAACACCCAGAATAAGGTGAAACCACATCCTTCTGTTAGGAGAGAAGAAAAAGGTAACAGGTAACTAGGAATTCAACATATGGGATGTCAGAGGCATTGTGGGAAATTCTGTCTCAGGGGTAAAGTCAGAGAAGTGACTGAGAGCAAAGGCCTTAGCATAGGTTTGGAAGTGACAGGTGTGCCTAGGGAGACATCTCATGAAAAGGGGTGTGTGGTTGTTCTGATGAAAAAAGAAAAGAAACAAATATTCCTGCCTCCTTGAAAACATCTGCTTGTCCATTGCTGTGTGAATGGGGAGATTTCAGAATTCACTGATAAAAATACAACTGTGCCATCATATCATTCAAGGTTGAGTTACAGCTCTAGTCACATACTCTTTATGGGGTTCTCGAGGCAAGAATACTGGAGTGGTTTGCCATTCCCTTCTCCAGTGGATAATATTTTGTCAGAACTCTCCACCATGACCCGTCAGTCTTGGATGAGATGATTGGATGACATCATCCTCCTAATCCATAGACATAAGTTTGAGCAAACTGTGGGAGATAGTGAAGGACAGGGAAGTCCAGCATGTTACAGCTCAAGGGGTTGCAGAGTCAGACACGACTTAGCAGCTGAACAACTAGTCACTTAGTGCTTGAATCAGTTCTGTATCCTCTAAATTTCAAGCTTGTGCATGTGTGTGAAATGGGGATTATGAAACCCATTTTGTGGGGTTAATATGATAAATTAAGTTAGATGGTGTATTAACATGCCTTACTAGCACATGAGTATCAATCACTCATTTCAAGGTGTTTTAAAAAATTAAATGAAGATGTTGCCTAGAGAAAATGATCCTAGGGAAACTATGAGAGGATGAGCAGTGAGTAAAGCCCTTAAGGGACCAGCACCTGAGCAAACAGAGGATAATCACAAAGAAAGAAAACTATCGCACTTACTCTTTATATGACAGTGAATAGGCGCTCGCATGGTAACAAATAGTAATAAATTTGTTATTGAAAGTAATATTTTTTCAGCCCTTTCTTTATGTCAGGCACTGACTGTTCTGAGATTTCAGATATTGTGTTTAATCCTACCCAATGAGATATATTATATTAATATTCTTATTGTATGAATGAAAAAAATCTTATGAACAAAGAGATTAACCTCAAGGTTGCTGAGGTAAAACCCCAGGAAGAGACCTTATTAGAAAGTGTGTATCTTAATCAGCTTGAAATCCTGCCTCTCACTGTGTTGATACCAGGATACATGTATTTCATAGTTTTACACTCAAACCATTGAACTGATGTTGTTTTACATCAGCTAAATGTATGAATTCATGATGCAGATAATGTATCTATATATCAGTCATCCTACAAACTGCTGGCAGGTAGCATAGTGAATATGGTCACAATGCAATATCCTAAATCTTCTCATGCAGTCTGCTGTATATCTGAGGATTTGCATCACTGTCCATGTAGTTGTTAAGTCTCAAGTGTGGTCTTAATTCCTCATTTTGTCTCACCTTACCAATTTCAGTCTATTGATAATACTAAAGATTCCACCTGGAAAAACTTTTTTCTCATATCATTTTTAAAAATCTGTATTATGACTACCTTAGACCAAGCCACAGTCGTTTTTTCATGCTCACAAATACAGCATCTTCTCAACTGGTATCCCTGTCAAAATTCATTCTCCACACAGGGCCTTCCTGATTTAGCCCTGCCTACCTTGGCACGGTTTCCCATCACTCTTCCCCTTCCGCTCTACATTTTATCCACGCTTGCTTTTTTATGGACCTTGAAACACAGCTCATATCTACTTTCAAGCCTGAACTTTGCATTACTAGTATCTTTCTTGTCCTTAAGTTTTCAGGTTAAATGTCACCATTTCTAGTAAGAACTCTCGTGACCACCCAATCGGAAATAAAGAGCAATAAAGGAATAATCATTAAACTGATTCTCATTTTTATTATGTTAATAATCATTAAAAGACTACCCATAAAACTGTTGCAAGAATGTACCAATACAAGTGTTTCAATTGTAGCAATAGAAGTAGTTTAAGCGCTAAGTTGTGTCCGACTCTTGTGACCCCATGGACTGTAGCCTGTCAGGCTCCTCTGTCCATGGGATTCTCCAGGTGAGAATATTGGAGTGGGATGCCATTTCCTTCTCCAGGGGATCTTCCCAACCCAGGAATCAAACCCAGGTCTCCTGCATTGCAGGCAAATTCTTTACCGACTGAACTATGGTAAGGGGTTGTTAATTGCTCAGATGAGTGACAGACAAACAAAGGGCTTAAGATCAAGCATGTACTGGATTAGTTGACATAAAAAGTTGGCCAACAGTTTGTGTGTCTGAAGCTTGCTCTACTTGAAGTCTGAATCTATTTAGAAGTGAGGGATTTATTCAGGATCAATCCTGGCATGGACATACTACTTGATTTGGTTTCTGCCATGAGAGGTAGTCATCATAAGCCTTGAATTTGGAAAAGTGTGCTCTGAAAAGGAGTACAAAAATTGCTTTATTAAAAATAAATGCTTCTCTTTTTTCAGTTGTCTCCCAAACTCTCTACAGGGGTTAATCAGAGTAAAGAAATAAAAAGGGTTTAGGAAGGGAAAATATAAATAAAATAAGTAGAAGTCAAGTGTTGTTTTCTCTCTCTCTCTCCCCTCTTTCTTTCTTTTCTTCTTTTGTTCTCTATTTTGATGTGGGCTTGAGAGAGAGAAAGTGCAGGAGGGGCTTGGGAGTCTGTGGATGTCTTTGTTAGTAAGAAATAGAGAAATGCTGAAGGAGGGTGTTTAGCAGCTTGGACTGTATTTTTATCTTCTAATTTCCTTTGGTTTGGAGGTAATAGAAACAGACAATAAGACTGGATTATCATGATTGGGGGAAGGCTACAGAAGCATCTGATGTCCTCTGGGGAACATCTCATTAACAGCAGTAACAATCCCTACAATTTTATTGAGCACTCTCTCTATGCCAGAACTGTGCCAAGCTCTTTATGTAACATGTTGGATATGTTGGATTTAATTCAATTCTCACAATCCTATGGAGCTGTTATTATCATCTTTATTTTATTTTGCAAGCATAAAAACCAAGGCTTAGAAATATTTTATAATTTACCCCCAAAGAACTCAGCTAAGATAGGATTGCAGACAGAATCAATTTTACCTGTTTTTAAGGTTTAACTATTATGCTATATTGTTTATATCTATGTAAACTAATTTGGATTAAAGTCTCCAAAGTTTATTTTTCCAGGTGTCAAGCATTTTTGTGTCAGAGATAGGAGTCAATAATTCTTTCCTTCTCCCCACCTCCTGAAATAGCCATTCCTAGGAATCCACATCTCCTTCTTAAGGACAGGAATGATACTCTTTCGTCCGCTTACTGTTCACAGCCAATACTATTGCCCCTTCTTTACAATTGTACGCAATCATTTTACATATCCCTTCCAGTTCTCTTGAGTTCTCCTTTTTAACATCCCATTGTTTAGGGGAATAGATATTGGAGAATTGCATGCAGTAATTCCATAAATCAGCATTTGTTTTCTAAGACAAGTATCAAATATTAAAAATTTTAAAATACTGTGGTATTAAATATATATTAGTAGGAAGGTAAATAAGCAAGCATCATCAATATTCCTTGTTGTCAGCTTGGACTAGGGTGGTATCACAAGAAGAATCATGAGGTAGGATTCTGAATAGACTTTTAATGTATTCAACAGAACTTCCTATAGAATTTCATGAGCGGCATGAACAAAAGAGAAAAATAACAGATGGTTTCAAAATTTTGGCCCAAATAGTTTTTTTTAGAAATGTTTCCATCAACTGAAATGATAATTCTGAAAGGGTACACATTTTGGAGGGAGATGACGAATTCAGTATCAGTAGTGGATGTTAAATATCAAAGGGGAGAGACTCAGTAGTCAGTTAGATATATAAATTGGAGTTTGGAAAAGGTTTCTGGACTAACCACAAAAATGTATTTTAGAATGTGGCACATGAAATGGAGAAAAACTAAGAAAGGAGAAAGGCAATTGTGTGCATAATGAAGAGAGGGTTGAAATTTTAAACAGTGATGAGGGAGGGAGTCATTTAGAAGATGACATTTAGGTAAAGATCTAAACTAGGTGAGAGAGTGAGTCAAACGAACATGAACGGAAAGGAAATTCTTAGAGATGCACAAAGGCTCTGGATCTGAATGTGTCTGGAGTAGAATAAGCATGGATGAGACTAATAGGAGATAAAAGTCAGAGCAGTAGTTGAGGGTAAAATCACCTAGTGCTTCGTGCATGCTAAGTCACTTCAGGTCGCGTCCGACTCTGTGCAACCCTCTGGACTGTAGCCTCCCAGGCTTCTCTGTCCACGGGATTCTTCAGGCAGGAATACTTGAGTGGATTGCCATCCCCTTCTCCAGGGGGATCTTCCAACTCCGGGATCGAACCCATGTCTCTTACATCTCCTGCATTGGCAGGCAGGTTCTTTGCCACTAGCGCCACCTGGAATCTATCACAAAGATATTATATATCTTTTATATTGAATGAAACACAAATTTATATTGAATTATACAAATATGTATATAGACAGACTTATACTGAATGACATAGAAAGATATTGGAGTGTTTTGAGAAAATTTTGATATGAGTCAACTTGCATTCTAAGAGTCATTTTGGACTGTGTGTTGACTACAGCCTGAAGGGTGGCAAGATACAAGAAAAAAGAGTAATAGGAAACTAATGCAACAACCCAAGAAAGAGGTGATGCTCGCTTGTACAAGACAGTGGAGGGCAACAGTTGAAGACAAAGTAGTATTGGGACTTCAGATATAGTTTAAAGCTATAACATACTCATTTGAATAAAAGCTAGATGCTCGTGTTTGCTCACCACAAAGGAATTCAGGAGAACATTATATTTCTAAGTTTTCTCAATAAATATTAGCTGCAGATCTACAAAATTCCAGGCATTGTCTTAGACAATCAAGAGCAATAAAACAAAGATGTAGGTCTCCAGTTAAGCATAGGGAAAAAGATACAAAGCATGCATTTCAAGAAATGTTAGGAATATGAGTGACTAGGAAATTCCTTAAAATGAACTGAAGAGCTTTAATTGGAACTGGGATAAGAGGGTATGTGATCAATCTAGGCACGTATAAAAGACTTTATATCTAATATCTACCAATTAAAATCTTAATATCAAGACTTTTCTTAAGATTCCTGACAGATGAGTAAGATTTTAAATAGGCGAATATGCTATTCTGCTTCATTATTCTTTCAGGGGACTACATAGAAGAATAATGAAAGACATGAAAAGTCAAAAATCAAGGTCTTTTAAATATGGAAAACTGTATTCTTCCTTTTCTACTATGCACATTATCTTCTAACTAGCAACTTATTTTCATATTCAAGTTTCAGCAATACTAATACAATTTGGCCAATTTCCTTCACTATTTCATAAGCATTTCCTCCCCAGCCTCCCCCATCTCTACTACCCCACCATAAATTTCCATCTTTTAAATACTTTCCCATGTTTATTCATTTACTAAGCATGTCAGTTCAGTACAGTTCACTTCAGTTTAGTTGCTCAGTCGTGTCCGACTCTTTGCAACCCTATGGACTACAGCATGCCAGGCCTCCCTGTCCATTACCAACTCCTCGAGTTTACCCAAACACATGTCTATTGAGTTGGTGATGCCATCCAATCATCTCATCCTCTGTCATCCCCTCCTCCTCCTGCCTTCACTCTTTCCTAGCATCAGGGTTTTTTCCAGTGAGTCAGCTCTTCATATCAGGTGGACAAAGCATTGGAGTTTCAGCTTCAACATCAATGAACATCAACAACATCTAATGAACACTCAGGACAGATCTCCTTTAAGATGGACTGGTTGGATTTCCTTGTAGTCCAAGGGACTCTTCTCCAACACCACAGTGCAAAAGCATCAATTCTTTGGCACTCAGCTTTCTTTACAGTACAACTCTCACATCCATACATGACTGCTGGAAAAACCATAGCCTTGACTAGACGGACCTTTGTTGGCATGTATTGAATACAATTTGTGTGCCATGTTCCGAGCAGGAATCTATACATATATAAGGAGAAGTAAAATAAAAAAAATAACTCTTCTGCTTTCATTAATATTTCTCCATTCTCAGAGCAGTGGCTTTACATTTAGACTCTCATACTTCTCTTGAACATTAACTTTTTATTAATCTTCTTATCCTCAATCTCTCTACTGCAATCTATTCTCTATTCTGGCATCAGAGTGACAGTGAACTATGAATAAAATATACACCTGATCACTTTACATCCTTGACTTACGTTAGCACTTTTTTGGTTGTAGATAATACAAATTAATTCAAATCGGCTTATCCAAAAAATGGAAATTCTTTAACATATACAACTGAAAAGTCCAAGTATATTGTGGGTGTTAGGAAAGACAAAGCAAATCTTCAAATCTTCAAATGACAAAGCAAGGCTTAATCTCTCTCCATAATTAGCTTTGCTCTGCAAGATTTTGGCTTCATTTCTAAGAAGGCTTTATCACATGGCATGCATGATGTACCTTTTTTATTTCAGTGACTTTTATTGAGTTAATAAATCTGAAGTAAAGAAAAGATATAACTTTCAACTTTATTTTATAGGTTATAATGATAAGATTAATTTTCAGTTTTCATTTATTTATTTTTTTTCCTGAAAAGTGAGTTTGAAATATGTAGAGAAATAAAACTACCCTGGATACAACTAACAGTAAATCTCATTCATGGTTCTCTAGGTTGGTACCTATTATTTCCCAGTGTTTATATACAACATATTTTCCTGTTGTTGTGACAGAGTTGTCAGAGGTTGAAAAGGGCCTTTATTGAAATATCTTAAACAAATGGAAATATATTCTCCTAAAGGCCTTTAAGGCTGGTATGAAAACATAGAGGGCTAGTTGGTCAGATAGCAATTGCGCTCCATCTCCTCTCTGACCTCAAAAGCTATTAAAGGATGTCAAAGACAGTTATTACAAGCTACTTTCACATGGGTCAATCCCTGGTGTGTAGTAAAACAGACTGCTATTTTGTACTCCTTTGAAGGAATGGGGGCCAATGAAGTTTGGAGGAAAGAAGAGAAGGGAGAAGGAAGTGCCTGGGTGGTAGGTTATGAGAAGTATCAGGTTACCTTAACATGCAGAAGATGGCCGAATTTGGTTGTGTTTTTTTTTTCTTTTTAATCTAGGTCATCCCAAGTAAGAATATTGGAGTGGGTTGCCATTCTTTCCTCCAGGAGAACTTCCCAATCCAGGGATCAAACCTGGGCCTCCCGCATTGCGGGCATATTCTTAACCATCTGAGCCACTAGGAAAGCTCTTACTCTAGGTTACAGGTTGTCAGAATTGAATAGGATATTAGATATCACCTATTACATTACTCTGATTTTAGGAACTTGGAGCTCAGAGGCCTTAAGCAGTTACAGAGACAAGCTGGACCCTGAGACCTGGGACTTTATACTGCAGAGCTTGCACCTGGACAAACATCTCCTCCAGCAACAGAACACAAAGAAAATAAACAACTGTATGCATGTGCAGTTGGGACATTACATTGTGAACAAAAAGACAGAGCACCCAACTTCCGCTTTAGGCACAAATCAGGGTCCTGCACGTGGTCCCTACACAACACTACCAAAGGGTAGGCAGACCACCTAAGCCATCCCTCTGGCCCAACCCATGGGTCCACCCCTACCCTCATTCCATTTAAGGGACCAACTTTCTTCCCCTAGCCCTTCCCCCCAACACACTCTCCTCTCCGCTGCCCCAACCAGAGCAAACAAGGGAACCTGTTCTTGTTTTCAGTCCATCATGATGCAGTCTGAGTCCCAGTAGAGCCTTGTCTCAATTTCTCATTGGCCTCATCAATTTCTACAGATTAAAGAGCCCAAGAACCCAGATTGGTACAATCCAAGGTCACACAGCAAGTGACAGGCAAAGTTTTGATGTGTGTCTCTTTGACTCCTGACCCAATAGTCTTTCTATTGCTCTTCTTGAGTGTTCATTTATAAATCATCTTAGGAAGTGCCTACTTCCTAAGGGCTATGACTTTCAACTAGACATTCATGAACAAAATAATGATCAAAATAGAGATAGAGGAACTTCATATGAGGAACTATGTGGTAGAAAAATCTTGGCCATTTATTCTTTATTCCTGTGTGATCCTGACTCAGTAATCCTAAGGGTATCTGAGGCTGCTAGGAAGGGGTTACAGGGCTCATGTTGCCAAAGATTGAGTAACTTTGAGAAAATGGGAGATGTTTGTGGCCAGTGCAAAGGATACATGCCTATCCTTGCACTTCCTTGCCGGCAGTGTCATAATAATAACTAACCATGACAGATCGGAAAGAAACATTTTTGATAAATGAGGTGTTCCCTTTCCTCTTTCCTGTGTGTGTTTGTGAATATGTGTGTGTGTGTGTGTGTCTGTATACATATGCATCTATGTGTATAATTTTAACTACCCTAATTTCAGTTTAAATCTGAGTAAAAAAAAATAGCAGGCATTATAACATAATGAAGAAAGATATGGGTGGAGACCTAAAAAGTCAGGACTCTACTGTTGTCGTTTAGTTGCTAAGTCGTGTCTGATTCTTCGTGACCCAATGGACTGTAGCCTGTCAGGCTCCTCTGTCCTTGTAATTCTCCAGGCAAGAATACTGGATTGGGTTGCCATTTCCTTCCCCAGGGGATCTTCCCAACCCAGGGATCGAACCTGAGTCTTCTTCATTGGCAGGTAGATTCTTTACCACTGAACCATCAGGGAAGCCCCAGGACTCCACTAGATGACAGTAAAACGTGACCTTGCATAAATCACTATTTCTTGTAGAATCTGAGTTTTTTTCATAGTACAACAGGGGACTAGAAAAGATGATCACTTTGGCCGTCTTTCCGAGTTGAAAGCCCTGTGAGCACGAAGGCAGCAGTCAGCTTGGGTGCCTGCTATGCGGCAGCTCAGCTCTGCCCAGACCCCCACTGCTCCTTGGCACTGCCAGTCTTCTTGATCATCGATGCTGGTGTGATCTTTATTTTAGTCACATCTTTCACTTACTTTTGAGAAGTGTGTGTTTTGCTCCTATTCTTCCTCCTACCATCTGCTTTTCCCACTAGTTTGAATAAAAGATTAACTGCATTTTTTTCCCCATCTTTTGAAATAATATGTCAATAAATTGCAGTTGATTTCATTTTCGTAATAGCCTTTTTGAAGAGCTATGACTTCTGCCAACCTTCTGCCAACCCTCTCTGGGCCTCCTTTCATCATCTTCCTTTGCTTTTCTCTCAGGCGCATTGTTTGAGTCCCTTACCTTCCTTCTGGAATGGCTTCCACCCTCCTCACTTCCCTTTCTGCCTTCTCTTTTCATCCTCCAGACACCTCACAGAGTGAAGTGCCCAGTTTATTTCTGCCCCAAGAGTAAACGGTTCATAAAATATCAATAAACAGTTGTCATATCTGGCTTCTAGGTTCATCATTCCAAAAATTAATGTTTTGAATAATCTGAAGTAATCCCCTTAAAAAAGCAAAAGTAAAAACAAAGCAAACTCAAAATAAGAGTTTTCTAGAACCTGGAGAGAGGGATATATTTTACTTGGGATTGAAGATATTAATAATTTTCTAGATATGTTGCTTGCAACTTCATCCATTATAGAAGAATAGTCACATATTTTAGAAAAAGAGAATGTTTAATTCAAGTCTCAGCTTCATCTCTCATCCACTGAGACCTTGTGCAAATTATTGAAATTTTCTAAGTCTTTCATAGTCTTCCCTGTCAAATGTTGATAGCTAACCCACGAATTTTATTTTAAAAGATGTCAAGAAATGTATTTCAAAACTTCCAAGATCCATCAGCTGGCTAAGAAGAAAAAAAGAAAAATGAAATGATATTTATCACCGGGCTAATTCTCTGGTGGTGTTCTTCTCAAAATAACTTATAACATATCTACTCTGAGACATCCTTTCTGGTCTGAAACTAGACTTACTTTGGGAGACTTTGCTAGTGTATTGGAAATGGATTAGAACTTCCACAAATATGTCAACTCCACATCTAGCTGATGGTAAACTACTTAACAGCATGTTATTCTAGAGGAGTGTAATGGCATTATGGGGATACATTAAAATCAAATAGCCAAACACTTTTTGTACTCATATCACAACAGATGTAGTTTTTACTTCATTAATTATCTTTAATCCCTGCTTTATGCTAGAAAGTAATAGATTCTGAGGATGCAGTGATGAACAATACAAGCTTCCTTCTCTCATGGAGCCTACAGTTAAGCTCTACACTGGTTTAAGGATCAAGTCAACCCAGGGTAGGTCACAGTGCTTACAACAAAGTGCTTATAAACAAATATTATTACCCTAAAGTGAATCAAGTATAAACTCCAGGGACCTGCAGCTGCATCACTATTCCAAGGGCCTCCCAGGGACACTGATATTGACGCACATGATCATAATGTTAGATTCTTTAATAGTACTGTTTTACAGTTTTTTTTTTTTTTTTGGTAGGGCGGGGTGTGGAGTATAATTACTCAACAATGCTCTGTTAGTTTCTGCTGGCCAGGACACAGAAACAGTCTAAACGTCCAACAAGAGATGAGTGGATAAAGAGGATGTGATACATTTATTAAACTTTTGATGTGAAATAATTGTATATTCATCTGCAATTGGAATAGATTTCTCCAGTGGTAATATCTTGTAAAACAATGGTATAACATCAAAACCATGAGTGTGTCATTGATACAATAAACAATATAGATGCAATGTACAATGCACATCTTAAATTTCATCAGTCTGCATGTATTCATTTTTGTGTGTGTTTATGTGTTTAGTTCTCTACAGTGTTACCACACGTGTAGTCTTCTGTGTCCTCTGTATCCTTTATCACAGTCATGATGCCTGTTTATAACAATATCCTCCTTCCTTCCACTGCCCCTTCAGGAACCACTAATCTGTTCTACATCTCTGTTGTTATTTCGAGATTTGGTTTATAAGTGAAATCATACCATTCTTCCCTCCATATAATTCTCTCAGTATATGTCTAAGTCGTTGCATATAACAGTTCATTCCTTCATATTGCTGAATATTGTCAGTTTTTAGTATTCATCTTTGTCAATTTTGTCTTGAAAATACACATGAAGTATTTTGGACCAGAGACAGATGATCATACTCACTTAAAAATCAAATAATGCCTATGTGGTTCTCGTCCTCCAATTCTTACTTCTTGGCAGCATGAGGAAAGCCAGATCGAATGTCCTATGCATACAAACTGCGACGTCCATGTCACAGGTGAAGAATGGAGGAAAAATAGATTTTCTCTGTGTTTGGAGAATAAAAAGAGGCAGCTGGCTCACCCTCTTTACTCAAAAGGAGAGAAAACTCTCCATGGAGAAGAGATGGGAAGGTTCTTGGGAACTCACTCTAACTTCTGTAACATAAACACATCTCTCCAAGGGCCAGACGATCTCTGATGTCTTTGGTATTTTTAGACCTAGAGATGTCTCCAAAGTCTGTACTCTTTTTTTCTCTTTGAAATGTAAACGCATACCTCTGGAGTTGGATGAATATCTCTGGCATTCTTGCACAATCTTGATTGGTATGCATTAAGTTCTCATGGCTTGCCTTTTAGCCCAGGATCTCTAGAGTTTTTAGCAAAATTTATTCAGAAAGCCCAGGTCTACAGAAACATAAAAACCTTTCACCTACAATCTATAGTAGTACTGCTGGGGCTGCTAAGTCGCTTCAGTTGTGTCCGACTCTGTGCGACCCCATAGACGGCAGCCCATCAGCCTCTGCCGTCCCTGGGACTCTCCAGGCAAGAACACGGGAGTGGGTTGCCATTTCCTTCTCCAATGTATGAAAGTGAAAAGTGAAAGTGAAGCCACTCAGTCGTGTCCGACTCAGCGACCCCATGGACTGCAACCTGCCTGGCCCCTCCGTCCATGGGATTGTCCATGCAAGAGGACTGGAGTGGGCTGCCATTGCCTTCTCTGAGAGTAGTACTACATGTTATTAATAGTTCTGTTTGTTGAACCATCTTAAGGAGATTTGGGTTGTTTCCATTGTTTGGCTATTACAAATGAAACTTCATGTACATTCATGCACATTTTTTTTTAATAAGAACACAAGTTTTTATTGTTCTGGTATAAATGCCCAAGAGCACTATTAGTAGGTCATATGGAAACTGCATAATTTATATGAAACTGTCAAACTGTTTTCTAGAGCGACTGTACCATTTTATATTCTATTTTTATAAAAAAGTGTAAAATATTTATAAAATATTATTTTATAATAATTTATAAAACATTTTAACCACATGCAGTTTAGACCACTCTCTCCAACTCACATCTTATCATATCTTCTCTTGTTGAGGAGCAATGTGTCTACTGTAGATAATTTTATGACCTAGCTATTGGGAAATTGAATGAGAGATACTCTTGGATTGAATTTAGTGAAACGATTACGTAGTTTAAAGTCATATGCATATAGTTCAGTATTCTCCTCCCAGTAGAGGAATGGCTTCTAGGAATACTTTTACTATTCTATATCAACTGCATTGGTGGTTTAAAATAAAGGTACACAATATGAATACATTTTACCCAGTGGAAGTAGAGATATTATAGATTAGAACTAAGGTTTGATACATAGAGAACCAAGAGTTTGCCTATGGAAAATTCTTCCAAATTTTGCATCTCATATATTTAAGAAAATTTCTGTAGATTTTCCCAAATTTGACAACATGCCTAAACTTTACAAAATATAGAACATTTATATGACTAAATTTTGGTTATACAATAAATTTAGAAAGTGACTCACACTTCCATAAGTATCAGTAATGCCAAAACAAATTTAAATCAGCTCTACTAGGTAAAACACTTTTTCTTTTATTATTTCTCTAGAGAAAGGGAAAAAAGAAACAAAATTTTGTTCTTATCAGTAGGCAATCAAAAAGCAAGTAAATATGCACTTATTATATGTTGGGAGATAATAAAATTATTTTGTTTCCTGTTTTACTGACTTTCTATTATTAGTACAGTTAGCTTTTTATAATTTGTACTTTGTTCTAAATTATTTTCTTCAACCAATTGTATATTAACTGTTATACCTCATTTTGCATGCTTACTTTTCTATTATCTTTATTAAAATAGTGCCCAAATTGTTGAACTCTAGGCCCCACAAAATCTGAACCTATCCCTACTTTTAAAATTCAAGTTGTCAGAAATTAACGAGTATTTAAAAATGCTTGACAAAAGGCATATCAATTTACCAGATTCGCTTAATAATTACACAAATGAGAGATGAAGACTTTAGCATCCCAACCTAGTTCTGAAAATAGGTAAACACACTTACTCCACAAAATCTAGAATAGGAGTGCTTAAAGAGAATTTATAAATTTATAAGAAATAGTGTTTAAAAAAAAGAAATAGTGTTATTACTACTAACACTGCTATTAATAAAATGTTTTTAGCAATTAGTATTATTCTCTTTTAACTTGAAAATCATTTTAGATTTTTTGCTTAATGATTTAAAAAACTTTCTAAAATAGTAATAACAGAAATGTTATAACAAGATTTTCACTTTACACACTGGAAAAGGGAGTTTCAGCAAGATTGGATGACTTTCTCTGGGCCATAAAACTAATGTGGAACTGAAAAATGACAGTCTTTTTACACCACAGTCCATGCTTAATTCATTGCTCTTTATTGGATCCAAATAGAGGAAAGGCTCACTGCCAACATCATGACAGATAATAAACTATATCTGTGAATATCTTTAATTAAAAATGCTGAAATCATCTTTTAGAATAAATGTCAAAGTTGACCCTATTACAAGACTAGATTTATTCTTAAAGATATATTATGTTAAATGAAGCAAGTAAAGTATGGTGTTAATTACAGTCTAAAAAGGTGTGAAAATGTACCTGGTGGATGACTAATTCATGAGGTCTCAAGATCTTAGGTAATTTTAATATAAACAGGGCTTCCCAGATGGCATAGTGGTGAAAAATCTGTCTGCTAATCTGGCAGAAAAATCCCTTTTTTGGGGGCAGAAAAATCCCTCTGCCAAAAAATCCTTCTGCCAATGCAGGAGACATGAGAGAAGCCTGTTTGATCCCTGGGTCAGGAAGATACTCTGGAGTAGGAAATGGCAACTCACTTTAGTATTCTTGCCTGGAAAATTCCATGGACAGAGGAGTCTGGTGGGTTAAGTCCATGGGGTTGCAAAGAGTCGGACAGGACTGACCATGAAGGTACACACACACAAGAAGATAAAAGAGACTTATCTTTCTAGAGAGCTACAGAATTCTCTTTCTCCTAATATATTTCTATATTTTTTTAATTTTAATTTTTTATTTTTTTAAATTTTTTTCCTTTACATTATCGTGTTGGTTTTGCCATACATTGACATGAATCTGCCATGGGTATACATGTGTTTCCCTTCCAGAACCCCCCTCCCACCTCCCTCCCGATTTCATCTCTCTGGGTCATCCTGGTGCACCAGCCCTGAGCACCCTGTATCATGCATCAAACCTGGGCTGGCGATTCATTTCACATATGATAATTTACATGTTTCAATGCCATTCTCCCATATCATCCCACCCTTGCTCTCTCCCATAGAATCCAAAAGACTGTTCTATACATCACAATTGTGGATAGTAACTAATCCTTCCCATTCTTTCTCTGTATTTGCCTTCTTTAACTAATATTTTCATATGTATCACATCCTGGTCTATATTACATATTATTTATCTGTTTATTGATTTAACAAATATTTGTTGAGTATTCACTATGTCCTAAGCACTATATTAGACACTGAGATAGAGATATGAACTAAACTAACAAAAATAAATGTCTTTGTGTTTTTTTTTCCTTTGTGAAACAAGAACCCCCAGGAGTTGGGTCCAAGCCAACCTCCCATCTTAGTATGAAAATTTCTCTGAACATCTTAACTCAATTAAAGCACCAGGTGTTGAGTTGGACCTTGTAAATTGAGGACAAGGACTTTAAAGAAGAAAAAATTAGCTTTCATTGTTTTAAGGTTGTTCCATACTTAATCATACATACAACAGACTTAGGCAGAAAGCAGTGATAGTATTTCCTCCCTTTTGTTGAAAAAGATGAAGTGCATAGAGGTTAAGTGACTTGCTCAAGGTCAAAATAAATTAGTGAGTTGCACAAATAGCATTGAGCCTAGAAGTCTATGCTCTTATCCACAGCCTATCAAAATTGTGGATGACTGTGAGAACAACACTTTTAAATGGCTAATGGTGAAGAGACTTGGCATTTGTTACATAATTTGTTGGCCAAAAGGAATTGTTTTATAATAAATCAAATGGGGATTTAAGGAAGTGGAATTTGGAAGTATACATAAGCTGGAGGGTCTCAGGCAAGGTAGCCATCTGTGGGTAAGATATAATCATAAAATACTGGTATTTGCATGCAAAATATCCTATGTATTAGGCATTTCTCTCATCATTCAATGTACAAAACATAACTTTTTACTGTATTTCCATTTTGCTTATATTGCAAGATTTTTTCCTAATTAGTATTTATTGTGAAATTCTCAAATTCATATCTGGAAAAAAGTTGCCTTTGACAAATGACTGATATGGATTTGACATTTACAGTAAAATATGCTAAATGCGATGATGCTGAGAGGACTAATTCTTTTCAAAACCATTAAGGAGGGCTTAAAATTGGAGAAAGACGGTCAGAGCTTAAATTCACTTATTTCAACTCCTTCATTTTAATAAGGATAAAATTGAAGGCCAGAGAGATTGTGTCAAATATACACAGTGAGGCTGGTTGTGACAGAGCCTTATCAGGAGCTCAGAAGTGTTCCCTATTTTGTCATATTTTAAAAAAATGTAATGGTACTCTGATAAATATGAAGTATGTTGTCAACTTTGCTCAAAAATTTTTATTCAAGAATTGTTTCATAGAAAATATAAATTATATATGCAAATTCACCCCTCCTGATTGTGTCAGGATAAATTTCAATATTCTAAGTTAACCGTCACTACCCCATGGCCTTAGATTCATTTAAGAATAGCTCACAATATACTTCAGACCAATGTGTAAAGATGGGAAGACTGCTGGGGAAAGTCTTTGGAAATGTTTCTTTTCATTGATTAAGAAAAACAAGGCAAAAAAGAAAATAATTTAATTCATCTTTTTTTGATAGAAGGTACTGTGTCTTGCTTCATGGAAGAAAAGCTATGACCAATTTAGACATCATATTAAAAAAGATACATTACTTTGTCAACAAATGTCTGTCTATTCAAGGCTATGGTTTTTCCAATAGTCATGTATGGATGTGAGAGTTGAATTATAAAGAAAGCTGAGCACCAAAGAATTGATGCTTTAGAACTGTGGTGCTGGAGAAGACTCTTGAGAGCTCCTTGGACTGCAAGGAGATCCAACCAGTCCATCCTAAAGGAAATGAGTCCTGAATATTCATTGGAAGGACTGATGTTAAAGCTGAAACTCCAATACTTTAGCCACCTGATATGAAGAACTGATTCATTTGAAAAGACCCTGATGTTAGGAAAGATTTAGGGCAGCATGAGAAAGGGATGACAGAGGATGAGAAGGTTGGATGGCATCACCGACTCAATGGACATGAGTCTGAGTAAACTGTGGAAGTTGGTGATGGAAGGGAGGCCTGGCATGCTGTAGTCCATGGGGTCACAAAGAGTCAGACACAACTGAGTGACTAAGCTGAAAATATGTTTTCATGTGATACATGGAGTCTCAGCAGCCATGTTGTAACCATGAAGTAAGCTAGACTGATATACTGAAAATGTAAAAGAAGAAACATGCAAAGAACCTGGACTTTCATGACACTACTAGCCATAAGCATTCTTGGGGCTGATGTTCCTCAGGACTTCTTGTTATGCAAGATGGCTAGTCTTCTGTGTGTTTGAGAGGAAATGAGCCAGAGTTTAGTGTTGCTTAGCTAAAAGCATCCTAAATTACTCTAAGTCAAGGGTCAAGAAACTATGACCATGAACCAAATTCAGCAATGCTCATTCATTCATTTTTTGTCTCAGCTGTGTTGAGTAGTTGTAACTGAGTTCATATCCCTGGCAAAACTGAAAATGTTTGCAGGGAAAAAGCTTAATGACACCTTCTCTTGGACATGGGTATGTCTAAAATTTATTAAGATAAAAACATTTATTTAAATCACTAAATGTTTATGCTGTTTAACCTGTGAATTTTAACGACAATAAAGTCACTGCCAGATTGCAATTTGTATTCAATACTCCAAACTCAAGCAGTTAAATTGTAGAATCCCAGCATGTTTGGCAGCTAGTCATTTGATTATTGAACTTTCATTTCATATTCCTTATTAGATAATATATGTACCTGTGGAGCCCATGCTAATGAACTATACTCAAAGGCTCACCTATCAGAATGCATACTGAGTGTGAATGTAACAGTAAAGGCAGGGAGATGGGAAGGATGCTAACCGTAAGCAAAAGAAAGGACTTTCATGCTGGGGATCAAGACCTACACATTTTAGTGATTATTTTGGCCATTTTTAAATATGGGGGGAAAAGATGGAGTTTACCTTATATATATGGCCCTGATGGTTGACAGGAAGAATGATTAAGGATCAAGAAGGAAACTCAGATATGTGTGTGGATCTGTGCATGCACAATTGTGTATTTGTACACAAACACAGTTACCCTACATTAGCATTATGATTCAAATGGCTAATTCTGACACAGGTATTTTGAATCTCTCCACAAGTGACATTCATACTTGGTATTAGCTTCTTCTGTAAAACAAACTGCAGAATTTTAGATGGTTGTAGAATAAACAGAAATATGATTTATGTTTTACAACTTCCATAGCTGGTTTCATTGATTTCATGACAGTCATAAAAAGGCAAATGCTATGCTGCCATTTATACAAAACTATAACTAAGCATTATGGAAAAGGCAAATTAAAAAAAACCCTCCAATTTTGAATGAACCTGTGGATACTTTATATGTAAAAACTATCAAAATTGCAAAATAAAGCATAGTGAATGTGTTAGAAATAGCAGGGAGTTTGAGGACAGATGGCCTAGATTGTAAAGTTTGTTATACTATTATAATCTGAATAGCTTTAATTTAATGATTTAGAATATGAGCATGTTTTGCCTCTAAAATGGGTGCAATATCCCTGATTCTGGTCCTTAGGCTAAATTTTTAAAAATTTGGAAATGCCTCAGCATGGGAGCTTGACGCTTAATAGATGCTCTATAAATGGTTGTGTTCTTACCCTTCTCACATCTTTACAATATTCCACGTACTATGAAGACTGTGCACACACATAAGCATGTGTGTGCACATTCTTAAGTATTAGAAGCTTACTTTGCTCCTGATGGTATGGCTACTTTCAAAATAGTCTCAAATCTCTTCAACCTATCTGGAACAGATCTCTGTAATGTAACAGATACTGTGTGATATGTTCATCAGAGATATATTATGCTGAGCCACAAAAATGGCCATTTTTGATGTAAAAATGGCCAGATATCAACAATTTTAGAGAGTGTTACTAATAGATAATGTTGAAGTTGGAGATAAAAATAAAGTGGGGAATGGGCATTTACATGTACCGGTTCTTAAATGATGAGCAGGATCCAGAGACACTGCTGATGGGGAAGTCTTTCCAGGTACCAAAATACCCTGTTAACAGAGGGACTATTCAGAATGGAAACAGCCACCTGTCACCTGGTTTTCCCAGTAACAGAGACAAATGTTATCCATCCTTGCTAGAAAACGTGTCTGCATTCCAAGAAGGAGCATGACAATATCCCTGTCAGTAGATGCTTAAATTGCTTTTATTAATTCTGATCCACTCATGACCAGTTTCTGAGTATTTGATAGAATAGCTTAAAGTCACTGAGCTTTTTTTCTTCACAAATAATATTTGTATACCCTTGACAGTCAGTTTATTAAAGAAAACTCATTATAATCTTTTGCCTCATTCAGTCAAGTTATCCATCACCATTTCCAATGTATAAAGTGTGTTTAAGCATGGTATAGGTCTAATCACCAAGTACAAAAACAACAACAGTATCACAGTCTGCACTAGTTCCATGGGATCTTCAAGGTAAATAATGACAAGCCTTAGATACCATATCTGACAATTGTAGGCAAGGAGAAAATCTGTCAGAAGACAGAATACCATGTTGATGTATGTTGTCATGTAAAACAGAAATAACGTGTTTTGGGCTCAAAAAAAGAGATGCATGTATCTATCGTTTACTTCTTCCACTTAGCATATAATCACTGAAAGAACAAATCAGCAATCAACTACTTAATAGCCTAATTTTTGGATTTAATCAGAAATTTTTACATAGCTTTTGAGTTTTAACTCAACTAATACAACTAATTTTGGATTGCAGAATAGATAAGGCACATTTATTTCTCTGAGTGTTTTTGTAGGGTATATACATGTATGCCACATATGCTCAAATTAATTTTTTGTCCCCAAACTTCCTCTGAATTTATGTGGAGAAGTCTCCTGAGTGTTTATTTCTGTTCATCTCAAAATGAAGCAAAAAATAAAAAGTTTGTTTTAAGCTATGTGTATTGAAGCTCTCATGGGAAGTGGCAATGAAAAATAAATATCAGTTGTATCTTTTCAGACTGGAATCTGGTAGTTGCATAACTACAGAGGTTTAGGTGGACTGCCAGTGAGGATCCTGGTCTGGGGCTGGTGGGGCAGGAGCAGGAGGGACTACGGTAACAGGTATCAGCAAACACAAATACTTGTGAGGCAAAAATTAATGAAATCTGCAGGGCTTTGGTTTCTTCAGTGGCGAAAGCTGCTGAGATTGTCTCCAGATGAGTCACTGGGCATAGAATTTGCTCTTATTGCTTGGCTGATGCTGGTAGCTTCTACTTTTCTTTCTAGTTCCTAGCAGTCTCTACACATCTCAGCTTTGCTAGTCTCTGGTTGCAGTGAAATTAAAGTGGGTCTTTCATGAGGGTCTCTGAAACACTGGGGTAGCTGGTCATTCCCTGCTTCCTCTTCCCCAGTTGAGAGGAAATTTTTCCAGCTGGGAAGTTTCCTCTTGAAAATTGTCATTGTCCTGTCATTGTCCTTGAAAAGTGTCATTGTCCTGAGCAATGACACTTTAGAAGATGAGATGATGCAGCAAATGAACTGTCCTTTTTTCCTTTTATGATCAATTATTCTCAATTTGTTGGTCCTAATCTGTTGCTTTGTGTTGCATAAGTTTCTTAAGTGAACTACAGAACTTTCCCAGAACTGTTTTTATCCATGACTAGATTTGCAAGGTGACAGAGGCTGGTAATTTTTACTACACCATCTTGGTAACGCTGGAGATTCATTTGTTTTATTCATCGATTCATTGAAAGATATTTAGTAAATATCAACTATGCATATGGCTTAGTTATGATAGAAGCTTCAGTATGGAAGTTACTTGAGTGTAGGATCCCTGCCCAATGCATCTCTGACCCTCTCAGTAAAAAAATACAAAGAAAAAGTAAAAGGAAATATACCTCTATATTTCCTGTAAAAGGCATGGAAGTGGAAAAAGGATAAAGAATGAGGGAAGATGACAGTGAAGGGAAAAAGAATGAGATGAGGAAAGACAGAAATGTCCAGATGTGGTTGTAAAAATAATTTGTGTCAGAAGACCAATCTGATCTCCAAGGTCACTTTTATAATTACTACATATGTCATCTTTGGCCTGATTTCCCTCATCTTGATAATGAGGATAATAATAGACACTGTCTTTTTGTGATGATTAAATGAGAACATCACTACAAAGTGTCTGGCACAAAAATCATTCAATACGGGATAGTTGCTGTTATCTAGATAAATATATCTTAGGAGTTATATCTTTTAAGACATTTTTCTTTCCAAAATCCTTGATGATAATGTGTATGGGAAGAATTAAGACCAAGATAATCAAATCTGAAGAAGCAATGATATTAAATTAGCTCACTATTATGACCCACATTACAGAGATTAAAGAATTTCAAAAGAATGAGCATCAATTCAAATACAGAATAATGAAGAATTTAATAAAAGAATACAAAGAAAGACAAGTAAGATCATGATTGCCATAACTAAATAAAGTTAGAATATGTGAGGGAATGGAAGCTGGCCTGTCTTTCTATTCTATATCAGTCAAACTCTCTTTCCATTAAAACTCTGGGTGCCTAAATGTAAGACTAGAAACTATAAAACTCTCAGAGGAAAATACAGGCAGAACACTAGATGACATAAATCAAAGCAAGATCCTCTATGACCCACCTCCTAGAGTAATGGAAATAAAAACAAAAGTAAGCAAGTGGGACCTAATTAAACTTAAAAGCTTTTGCAAAGCAAAAGAAACTATAAGTAAAGTGAAAAGACAACCCTTGGGATGAGAGAAAATAATAACAAATGAAACAACTGACAAAGCATTAATTTCCAAAATATAGAGCAGCTCATACAACTCAATGCCAGAGAAACAAACAACCCAACCAAAAAGTGGGAAAAAGACCCAAACAGACATTTCTCCACAGAAGACATACAGATGGCTAACAAACACATGAAATGATGCCCAACATTGCTCATTGTTACAGAAATGCAAATCAAAACTACAATGAGGTATCACCCCATGCCAGTCAGAACGGCCATCATCAAAAAGTCTACAAACAATAAATGCTGCAGAGAATGTAGAGAAAAGGGAACTCTCTTGCACTGTTGGTGGGAATGTAAATTGATGCAGCCACTATGGAAGATGGTATGGAGATTCCTTAAAAGACTAGGAATAAAACAACCATATGACCCAGCAATCCTACTCCTAGGCATATACCCTGAGGAAATCAAAATTGAAAGACACATGTATCCCATTGTTCATTGCAGCATTATTTATAATAACTAGAACATGGAAGCAACCTAGATGTCCATTGACAGATGGATGGATAAAGAAGCTGTGGTACATATACACAATGGAGTATTACTCAGCCATAAAAAGGAACACATTTGAGTAAGTTCTGATGAGGTGGATGAACCTAGAACCTATTATATAGGGTGAAGTGAGCCAGAAAGATAAAGATACAATCATATTCTATTCTATTCTATCATATTCTATTCTATAAAATCATATCTATTATAGAATAAAATCATATTCTAATACATATATATGGAATCTAGAAGAATGGTACTGAAGAACTTATTTACAGGACAGCAAAAGAGAAGCAGACGTAGAGAACAGACTTACAGACATGGGGAGAGGGGAAGAGCAGGGTGAGATGTATTGAAAGAGTAACATGGAAACTTACATTACCATATGTAAAATAGATAGCCAACAGGAATTTGCTGTATGGCTCAGGAAATTCAAACTGGGGCTCTGTATCAACCTAGGGGGGTGGGATGGGGAGGGAGATAGGAGGGAGGTTGAAAAGAGAGGGGGTATATGTAAACCTATGGATGATTCATGTTGAGGTTTGACAGAGAATAGCAAAATTCTATAAAGCAATTACCTTTCAATAAAAAAATAAATTTAAAAAAAAGGAGAATTTGAACATCTGAAAAAAAAAAAAACCTCTGGGTCCCATTTGGGCTGCCTTTGATGAAAAGGAAGAAGTGAAACTAGAAAAACTTTTAGGATGAATGATAATAGTGGAACAAAATATTTTTAAAAGTGATAGAAATACTTTAACTCATATGACTTAGCAAACAGCTAAGTATGAAGCCACATAACTAGTTATGTAATTTATACAAGATCCTTAAATTCACCTTTTTTTAGTGAATATATAAATGAGTGCTTTCCAAATCATTAGAGAACAGAAATTTAAAAAGGAAGAAACATAAAGAAGGGAAGCGCAAAAGCTCAAATTAAAACAAGAATAATTTTAGTTAAAACAAGGGAAGAGCTCAATAATAAAACCATGAGAAGAGATGGTCTGAGGGTATAGTTTGCAGTCTATTACTTCTGCATTTTTCAACATGTTAACAAAGAAACTACTATTTATCCTCAATTGTTTGTATATAGTCCTTTTGAAAGGCCAGAAACTATAATGATGAATCTCTAATTTTAGTCATTAATAGTTCAGACAAATTATTTAATTATTTCAAATTCATTAGTCATAGAAGAACCAATTAATTGTGTGCTGGGTGTAGAGTTGTGCTATACAATAGCTAAGCTAGAATAGAAACTGAAATCCTAATTAACAGTGTTATATGCAATTATCAGATAGTGATAATAGCCAATGTTTTCTGAGTGCCTATCCTTGTCAAAGATAAGCCATTTAATGCATGTTTTTCATTCACTCCTCACAGTAAATTTGAGTCAGCCAGTATTTTCCATTAAGACCCCGGATCAATTCCTGGGTTGGGAAGATCCCTTTGGGAAGGGATAGACTACCCACTCCAGTAATCTTGGGCTTCCCTAGAGACTCAGATGGTAAAGAACCCACCTGCAATGCAGGAGACCTGGGTTCAATCCCTGGGTTGGGGATCAGCTACACATTCCATTATTCTTGCCAGGAGAATTCCATGGAAAGAGGAGCCTGACAGGCTATGGCCCATGGGATCACAAGGAGTTGGACACGACTAAGATGCTTTCAATTTAAAGGGTTATAGAAGAGTTTTAAAGACATACACTAAATATCAGAGCTGAGATGTAGACCCAAGCCCAACCAGAAACCCGGAATCAAAGTCTTAACATTGAACCATACTGATTTTCAGCCTAAGTTAGCATACTGGTTTTGACACCACTTTTAGCATAAGAGCAGAATGGACATTTGCAACATATAACAGTGATTTGTATGATTTTTTTCTTCTTTTCAAATAGTATCAACTGAAACATTAGTCACAACCTGAAAGTAAAGAGTTATGTTATTTGTTTGGATGTTAAAGATTCTAAGCCCCAGAGGCAGTATCTCAGTGCAGTTCAGTCACTCAGTCCAACATTCTGTGACCCCATGAATCGCAGCACGTCAGGCCTCCCTGTCCATCACCAATTCCCGGAGTCTACCCAAACCCACGTCCATTGAGTTGGTGATGCCATCCAGCCATCTCATCCTCTGTCATCCCCTTCTCTTTCTGCCCTCAATCCTTCCCAGCATCAGGGTCTTTTCAAATGAGTCAGCTCTTCCCATCAGGTGGCTGAAGTATTGGAGTTTCAGCTTCAACATCAGTCCTCCCAATGAACACCCAAGATTGATCTCCTTTAGGATGGACTGGTTGGATCTCCTTGCAGTCCAAGGGACTCTCAAGAGTCTTCTCCAACACGATAGTTCAAAAGCATCAATTCTTTGGCACTCAGCTTTCTTCACTGTCCAACTCTCACATCCACACATGACCACTGGAAAAACCATAACCTTGACCAGACGGAACTTTGTTGGCAAAGTAATGTCTCTGCTTTTCAATATGCTACCTATGTTGGCCATAACTTTCCTTCCAAGGAGTAAGCGTCTTTTAATTTCATGGCTGCAATCACCATCTGCAGTGATTTTGGAGCACAGAAAAATAGAATCAGCCACTGTTTCTACTGTTTCTCCATCTATTTGCCATGAAGTGATGGGACCGGATGATCTTAGTTTTCTGAATGTTGAGCTTTAAACCAATTCCTTCACTCTCTTTCACTCTCATCAAGAGGCTTTTTAATCCCTCTTCACTTTCTGCCATAAGGGTGGTGCTGTCTGCATATCTGAGGTTATTGATATTTCTCCCAGCAATCTTCATTCCAGCTTGTGCTTCCTCCAGCCCAACATTTCTCATGATGTACTCTGCAGAGAAGTTAAATAAGGAGGGTGGCAATATACAGCCTTGACATACTCCTTTTCCTACTTGGAAGCAGTCTGTTGTTCCATGTCCAGTTCTAACTGCTGCTTCCTGGCCTGCATACAGGGTTCTCAAGAGGCAGGTCAAATGGTCTGCTATTCCCATCTCTTTCAGAATTTCCCACAGTTTATAGTGATCCACACAGTCAAAGGCTTTGGCATAGTCAATAAACCAGAAATAGATGTTTTTCTGGAACTCTCTTGCTTTTTCGATGATCCAGCAGATGTTGGCAATTTGATCTCTGGTTCCTCTGCCTTTTCTAAATCCATCTTGAACATATGGAAGTTCATATTTCACGTATTATTGAAGCCTGGCTTGGAGAATTTTGAGCATCACTTTACTAGGGTGTGAAATGAGTGCTATTGTGTGGTAGTTTGATCATTCTTTGGCTTTGTGTTTCTTTGGGATTAGTGTGAAAACCAACTTTTTCTAGTCCTGTGGCCACTGCTGAGTTTTCCAAATTTCTTGGCATACTGAGTGGGGCACTTTCACAGCATCATCTTTCAGGATTTGAAATAGCTCAACTGGAATTCCATCACCTCCACTAGCGTTATTTGTAGTGATGCTTTCTAAGGCCCACTTGACTTCACAAAGCATCACTGCAAACAAAGCTAGTGGAGGTGATGGAATTCCAGTGTCTCAGTAGCTCTGAGAAAATTTATCCAAAGAGGCAAGAGAGGGAGTCAGGCTACATACAAGTTTGCAACAAAGCAGGCAGGCAGTCTGAACACCAAAGATGTTAACAATAAAGTAGTAAGGAAAATCAGATATCAAGCTAAGGACTTTAGCCTTTTACTAGATAAGGGAAGATTCAAATCTGTGGGCTCATCCAATTCAGTCTTTTCATATGCACTCCAGTTATCTGGGGCTGAATTCTGTCTAGATTGTTTGCATCCTTAATTCCTTGTTCACCATAAGGGATCCCTTGTGATGGATGGCAGGCTTTTTCATCTACCACCCCCCAGCTGCTCAGCAATCACTGTGAGTAGGGGGGTGGGGGGCCTCTGTTTCATGGTAGGCAGGCACTGTGTTCACTTTTGAGAGCCCTCATTCACATTTGGAGGCTAAAAATCGCTGATGGCTGTGACATTTCTTGCCCACCTATATAGCGGGAAATATTTCACATCGCAATAACCATGATTTTTGCTCAGGAATCTAATACTCTGAAATGACAAACAGAAATAATTGAGGATCTTATTCTTTATTTCATTTTCACTTATCTATTTTCAAATGATTCTCTGTTATTTCAATTCAACTGGACCACAGAAACTAATAAAAGTTTTTTCTTACTTAAATACTCATCAAATTTTTTTTAAATTTGTATGTAAACTTAAACTTTCTCAAGTTCAGTGTCCTTTTCATGATTAAGATGGCATTTTTCTACTTTAAAAATAAAAAATAAAAACAAACCAACTTAGTCTTTCACTTAGAAAGAAAAAAGAACAATCATTCTATATATTATCAGTTTTCAGAAGTTTTTTTTTTCTTTTTAATTAGAGGAAACTTGCTTTACAGTGTTGTGAGAAACATCATGTTTTTTAATCTTAAAATAGAGAAACTTTTTTTTTTCTTTAACAGAATGATTAAACCTCATTAAGAACTACCAAGTCTGAATATGAACTGTCAGACATCCAGGATATATATTCTCATCTGAAATTCCTGACCTAAACCATATATCACAATGTCATACTGAATGTTTTCATTTTCAGCTTTTCTGCGGCAACATCTTCACGCTTGTAGAAAATTTTCATATACATCATGATGAACTAGGAAGAGAAGAAAACTATGGACTTTTTATAGTTTGCTTATTGTTCTCTCTCTCCATGATATATTCAGCAGTTCTGCATCCTTAAAAAATAATGAAAGACCCACTATCAGAAAAGACAGAGCAGAACTCCAACGGGTTTTCAGAATTAAATCTAATATGCTTTTCCAAAAGAAAAAAATGCTTTAAATTAAAGCTGATCATATTTAAACCACTACATATTAGCCAATGCATTAAAAGAAACAAGTAAAGGATAAAGTTTGAATTGATTAATACAAACAGTAAGGACATTCTACCTTTTGATTTTATTTTAAAATTAAAATGATATATGTATATTTAAGATGTACAACATGATCATTTACTATACATATACACAATGAAATGATCACTGCAGTCAAACTAATTAACATGATATCTCCTTACATAATTACCTTTCTGAAATGAGAGTATCTGGTGGCTCTGCTGTAAAGAATTTACTTTCCAAAGAAGGAGACACTGGTTGAATCCCTGGGAATGGAAGATCACCTGGAGAAGGAAATGGCAGCCCACTCTAGTATTTTTGCCAAGAGAAATCCCATGGACACAGGAGCCTAGTGGGCTACAGTCCCTGGGATTGCAAAAGAGTCAGACATGACTTAGCAACCAAGCAACAACCTGAAATTTACTCTTTTTGCAAATTTCCAATATTTAATACAGAGTTATTAACTACAGTCATCATGTGATACATTATATCTCTAGACATATTCCTCTATACTGATTGATTGAAATTGTATTAACAAAGAGAAAAATCAGGATGTTAGAATGATTTGTAAAAATTATTGTTTACTACCTGAGTTCCTTTTTGTGAATAAGAATTTCTGGATGCTCTATTTAAGCAGAGAAACCAAAATGAATTGATTGTTTTTCTATCATGGGCTTTTGTAATAAGAGAGATTCTTCCATGTTTCCTCCTGTAGCTATTCTATGTCAAATAGGTACATACATTTCCTTTGTGCAAATGGTGCAAATTCACATGTACTTTCCCACTTACCACTCCCTTAAAGTGTTAGTCGTTTTGCAACTCATGGCTCCACCAGGCTCCTCTGTCCACGGAATTCTCCAGGCAAGAATAATGGAGTGGGTTGTCATTCTTTTCTCCAGGGATTGAACCCAGGTCTCCTGCATTGCAGAAAGATTCTTTACCACCAGGGAAGCCCATGGTCTCCTACAAAATAGTGACTTAAATAGAAATGTTGGTCCTGGATATGACTTCTTAGAAGTGATTTAGAAGAAATAGAATCATTTCATTTGATAAGAACCTAAGGTTTCAGTACATAATTAGATTCAGTCTTCAGAACTTGGTAAAGTCAGTAGAAGTCACACAGAAACTAAACAGTTGCCATTGTTTATTTTTAGAAGAACTCCATAATTTAAATAAATATTGAATATTTGAGTGTTTTGACTATTACAATAGAAATGTAACATCTAGAAATCTCTTCTTGTGTTAAAAGACTTAAAATTTCTATTTAAAATCAATGCTACAAGATGGGATCACATGATTTTATTCTTATCACAGATTATTAACAAAGGATACCATCTCTGTCTTCTAGTTTGCACTTCAGTAAGCAAAGTGCAGGGGTGAGCGTTTGCTCCAATTTGTCTTCCTGTTCTACTGACTTACACATCCAGGAATACTAATACTAGCATTTGGACGCATAGCTTCCACGCTTTGCTTACTGTTCAGTGCTGTGATAGTCACAGTAGATCTACTGAAATGACCATTTTAATTTTCATGTATTACAGGAACTCATCAGTATACACACAAGAGTTCACTTGGGAATTTTGAGGGGAAAATGTGCTGAACATCTTACTTGAGTGTGGAATGACGCACTCTTCTCATATTTTCTGCTGCCAATGAACAGAAAACATCTAAAGATGTCCTATGAAAATGTTAAAATGTATTTATTTGGATGCAACTTGCATGGTGATATTTTCAAAATATTTGATGGTTTGCAACTTTTTATTTCAGTGTCCTTGCTTATTTTTTCATTACTGAGGGAGGAATGGGAAATTAGAGTAAGAAAATGAATGCTATTCAAGATATAGAACTGAATCGTTTTGCTGTACACCTGAAACCAACACAGTGTCATTAAGCAACCATACGTTGATTTAAACAAAGACTATTTTGCATCTCTTTGTCATTTCAGATAGAATGTTATTATTTTTTGTGGTAGTCATTTAGTTTCACTTTAAAAAAATCAAGTCCTAACTTTGATGTCAGTATCAGTGAAAAATTCTTCTGTGCTGAGCTAGATATGTTGTGCTGGCCCCCTAATACAGTGTGTCTGGAAGTCACATGCTTCTCTGAAGAAACAAATGTGAGAAACTTTTAAAACCTAGGCATTTGCATTTGTTGCTTAGTCGCTAAGTCACATTCTACTCTTTGTGACCCCATGGACTGTAGTCCACCAGATTCCTCTGTCCACGGGATTTCCCAAGTAAGAATACTGAAGTGAGTTGCCAGTTTCTCCTCCAGGGATCTTTCCAACCCAGGGACTGAACTCACATCTCCTGCACTACAGGTGCACACTAAGGTCCATTTGCTTATTAAAGTCTAAATTCTGAACTACAAGTGTTTACTGTTTTTATTGTAAAAAATATCTTGGAGAGGGATTTTATGTGATCAGACAACATCATGCCTTCATGCCTCTCATACTTTCAAATCCTGAAGTAAAATCTAAAGAGAAGACATCACTATGATAAAAGTCAAAGTAGCTGATCTTTCCAAAATCATTGACATTAATCAAACATGCTCATGATATTTTATAGGACCAAATGTCAAAGACTTTTGGTGTGGACTAAATATCTTACGGACATTTGGAGGACCAAATGTCCTGCAAGATTTTCTTTCTTTTGGAAAGCAGAAGGGATGGTCTTACTTGTATTTATACTTGTATTTATACTCAGATTCTAAAATGCCCCAAATTACAACATAGCTACATGGGCATATCTAATATATCTAAAATTAAAGATAAAAAATTAGTAAATGTAAAAAGCCTATCCAGATTTATCATTTTGCTAGTCTACTGTGTATATACTATTTGGATTATACAGGGCTCATCCGGTGGGTTTTATATTTTAAATAATTAATATGCAAAACAGATACAGGTGTTTATTAAAAGTTCTTCATAAAAAGTTATTTTCAGTTCTCTCAACATTATTTTGCATCTTCTTCCATTTTGCATTAGTAAACAATCAAAAAAATTGTTCTCTTTGCAACTGTAATTAGAGTTCAGTTACTAACATAAATATGTATAAAGTCATACTGTCAAAATCGAAGGTATGGGCAAAACTAGAAATAATGATTAAAAGCATGAACTGGTACCCAGTGTGTGCATTTTCAGATTTATACTTAATCTTTTATGAAGGCTGTGAAATAATTCTCAATTTCTAAAAGAGGATATTGAAGTGTATTACCATACAAGCTTCATGAGGACAGGATGTTTTCTCTTCCCAGTTTTCTGCTCAGAATTTACAGTGGTACCTGCATATTTCATGTGCTTTATAAATATGTGATAAGACAATTAATTTTTCATTGAATTTCATTATGTCACAGATCATTATGGTCCACCTTGACTTTCCCCATGGAAAGCAATCACTTGCCCCCCAACCCAGTATGAAACATTTTTATAATTTTGTTTTCATATTCTGTTTGAATTTTTCACTATCTGCTTTGACTTCTCTGAAACCCCAATAGTGAAAGAGTTTGATTTGCCCCTTCTAATCCATGTCAGTTGAATATATGTCTAACTTAGTATTATCTATAACATTCCAGAGTATACTATGAATTTGCTGAATTCTTTGAAACTAAACTGGACTTCCTTTGAAGATTTCCTTTAACTAATGTATAATTTGCAGTCAAAGAAGGGAGAAGAATACTTTCACTAAGTATGTTAAGATGTCAACAACAAAAGAAAAATACTGTCTGTTCAATGAAAATTTACATTTTAAACCTTAGGAGGAAAAATCAAATTTAGCTTTTCCCATAACATTTTGAAGATAAATAAAATGATGATGATAAAGTAAATATTTTTTATGAGTCTGCTAAAACATCTTGTTAATAATATGACTAACACAGTGTACATTTTTATAAAAAAAATACACTTCCATGTTATCCAAGTAGTAACTGGGGTTTACATAAGTAGTCTTTGATAAACTATATTAAAAAGTAACCACCTAATTCTCTATTCTAGATCAGTTTCATAAAGATTACTCTTGTTTTGCTTTACTCATTGAGAAACACTGTTTAAGTGAGACATAGAAGTGAATATTTGGCAAATAAATATTGGCGTCTGTGCATGATTCATTATAATTGTTTAAGTCTTATACCTATTATTTCCTGATGCTGAACAAGCTACTACTTTGCCCTGATATAAAGAGGTGCCAAAAGAAGATATGGTCCCTGCTTCACTGAGTTTAATGTTCACTGTGGGTGGGGGAGAAGAAAGGCAGTCAATTAAATCAACGAACTGGTGAAACTCGGGTTTACTAGGTGTGATAGCCTCATATTGCTTGGCTTTGGGTATGATGGGGAACAAAGAGGGCTGTTCTGAAACTTCTAAATCTGCATAAGTAAAAAGAGCAAGAAGTCCCAATGACACAATTTTGGCAGGCACCTAAACATAAAATACAAAAAGAAGTTAATTGTTGGCTTTATGGCATCACCGACTTGATGGACATGGCTTTGGGTAGACTCTAGGAGCTGGTGATGGACAGGGAAGCCTGGCGTGCTGCAGTTCATGGGGTTGCAAAGAGTCGGACAGGACTGAGCAACTGAACTGACTGAAACATCAAGATTAACTTTAGTAACTGCCACAGATGATATAAGTAAATAGGCATATTTAGAGACTCTGACTGAAGATGGGAGTAAGCATGAACTGTTGCTCAAACTCAAGTGGGACATAGTTAAATGTGGGACATTTAAAATGATCAGGGAAAGGACGTCATGGACTGTTTATAATTTGATTTTAGTTTTGAATGTTTTCCTTAAAAAAGGATAAGATTATATCTAATGAACAAAGCTGATAATTCTCTTTTTGCCTTCACCACAGATAATGTGTGCATATATTTTAGAATTTTAGTCAGTGTATCACTTTCCTGAGGTTTTAGTTAAACATGCTTCCTTAGTACCAGAGATAATAAGGACTTGTGAAGTGTTTTTCCTCTTTGTGTCATAAGTAATTGGGCTAATTCACTAGCATTGGAGTCCTACAGGAAGAAAAATGCTTCACAGAACAATGATTGCTTTAAAAAGCATGAAAAGAAGCAGATGAACGCATGAGCAGTAAAAGATCTTTCCCTTAGAGCCATGTTCATCTTCCGTTTAAAATAAATGTTTCAACTTAAAAGTATTAAATTGCACCCTTAGCATTTTGAAATGATTCACTACCTTTGTTATGGTGCTTCATCAAAATGATGCCTAGAAAGGTAAAGGGCATTTATAGATTACTGCAAAAGCAAACCTATAAGATAAATTAGGGCTGGCCCTGTGTGTTAGATACTACTTTAATTTTCACTTCATAGATACTCAACTACGTTGTGGCACAAAATCAAATACAGAATTTTCCAGAGGTCCTTCCTAAAGATACACTTAATACTGGGGCAGGGGGAAAGGCTGAGATTTTGGAGGATGGTGAGCTTATAAACATAGAGAAAAAGAAACAAATAGCAATATCATTTACACTTCCATAGTTACGGCCTCTCCCTGGCTTCCACTGACATAAGGCTCAGTCTACATTTTCCCACACCCTGACCCCAGGCTGTCATCCATGTCATTCTTATGGCTCTTGTTGTTTAGATTGTAATGACCTTATCCTTTTCCAGAACCCATTCTTTGGAAATTAGCCTAATAAAATCCCCGTTATGTGTGTAACAATTATAGAAGTATAACTGTTAAAAGTTAACGCTAACAACTACAACTGTTGCCCCTGTCCCCACTGTGATCACTGCTTTATCTCTGAGAAGGAAATGGAACATCTTTTCCAGAACTGTCTCTTCCTCATTTTCTGCAGTGACCCTGTTTTAAAAAAAAAAAAATTAAATAGCAAGGAGAAACAAGTGAGGAAGATGAATACTGGGGAAAGAAGTAAGGTTAAAAACTTTTCTTGACTGTTTGACTGTAATGTCATTGATCAAATGTCATTTAATACACACCCACAAACATCCTAATAATAAAAAGGAGTCATTTTCTTTCAGGGCATAGCTATGAAATCTGAAGAATCTCTAATAATCATACAATGAAAGTGGATAATCAATACTTGGGGAAGATATGATGACTGGGGCATCCACATTGTCCTTTCCAAATGGGTTCTGAATCTAGTCTTCCCAATAGGATGTGGCAACGTGATACATTTGACTGTAACTATAAGGAAGCTTGCGAACAGTTTAGTCTCCAAGAACAGCTGTGATAGCAATTTCTCTGGTAGTATTAGACAATGGCTGGTAGTACAGTACTTTAATTACATGTATAATTCCTCAGAAAAATAAAAACTATGTTTTTGTATCTGGCAAGCTCAATAAAAGATGTCTGTTAAAAAAAAAGAAGTGAAATTTAAGTATGAATTATATTGCTCTCTGCTCAATAAATATTATAGTTTACAATGAATTGCAGGGAAAGGTTTATCATTTGATCCATAATTATTTAGATTTTATACAACAGATTTAAGTTTGGAATTGGAAAGAAAAAATAACTTCAACTAAATTAACTTTACGACTAGCAACTTTTTAAATGAGAAATTGATAGAGTAGAATGTTTCCAAGGAAGAGATCTTATCTATAAGGGGAGTACTTGCTGCTGAATATTTCACTAAAGCTTCAGTTCTCAAGAGGATACATCATCTTTATAATCAGCTCATTCTGATTACATCAGTAACATTCTACTGTTAGGTGACTAGCATAAGACATCAACAGTTATGACTTGAATTGCAATGTGTAGACAGTAAAAACTTTTATTTTAAAAATATATTAATGTATTTTTTCTGTTAAAATGTACTTAACATTTTTATCAGTAGACAAACATATATAAATATATATATATAACTGAGCAGCTCAATTCCTAAAGCACTTCCATTGCTCCTGACAATTAATTTGAGAGGCAAAGTCTTATCATATACTAGCATCTGTCCAATATCCTTGTTTTGGGTAAATTAAATTCTGACTGATTCAGGAAATAAATGAGAAGGAACATTGATTCAGTTTTTCTCTGTCTTTTTGAATCATATGACCTAGGACTTTTTTGAGGAAGCTTTACAAAGTGGAAATACATTAGGAAATATTTTAAAGAACAATATTTATAACTAGCATCCTCACTATACCTAAGCCCTCTTTCCCACTGCTTCAAAGGTCCATTAATTAAAGATATTTGAACAAGGTCAGAGTTACTATTATATAAAATTATGAAGCAGTTGTGTACTGAAAGGACTTCCTAGGTGGCTCAGTGGTAAATATTAGGCCTTCCAATACAGGAGATGTGGGTTTTTATCCCTGGATCAGGAAGAGGCCCTGGAGGAGGAAATGGAAGCCCACTCCAATATTCTTGCCTGGAGAATCCCATAGACAGAGAAGCCTGGCGGGCTACAGTCTATGGGGGGTCACAAAAGAGTTGGACAAGACTGCTCAACTGAGCATGGATGTATGTATTGAAAAGCAAGACCATTGAAAAATGGAGAGATTAGGTGATACATCAATCAAGATAACGTTATCATATATGGCTTATTTGCCTGAAATTACTAGTAACCAGGATTCTGATTTGGAACTAAATTGTCCCTCTAAACATGCTAACCTGGTAAACTGAGTCCCATTACCAACTTCTGCAATACAATGTACAATCAAATGATCTTTAATTTAACCTAACTTCATAGCTTGATTTATGATGCTGTAATTGATGCAATTGTTGAGTATTGATTACTTTCACAACTATTTAAGTGAATGAACACATATTCATTTATTCACAAAACTTCAATAAATTAGAGATAATTTTTTTTATTATCTTCAGATTATAATGTAGGCAAACAATGAAGATTTTTCTACATGGTAGGTAATACATAGACCAGCCCTTATTATATTTTCATTTCTCATTATGAATGATTAGATTGGCATTCTAGTTTACATTGTAAATCCCAATGAATTTAGTTAGTAAGAGCTCTTCTCCTTCGCCAACTCGCCCTTATTCCCTTTAACAATCATCAAGAGTCTGAACTTGTGAATTTTTGTTCATGCCAAACTGTGATTCATACCAAAATAATGTGACCTTGAGTCGTCTTCATTGAGCAACCATCCCTCTTCACTAACTGATAGAGCTATCAGGTCTCCCTCTGGAGCATTTTCACTTCGCAAACACAGTCTAACACAGTTCTTCTTCCTTCCTTTTTTCAGCTAAGGCTTTATTGGGGCCCCTACTGCAGCAGGGAGGAGCAAGAACAAAGAAGTCTCCCTTGCTTGCTCTTTCTGGGGTGGCAGGGTCAGAGTTTGTCCCTTTTACGGGGTGAGGACAGGAATGTGTCCAGAGGTCAGGCCAGAGGTTTGGCTTGGGTGTTTGGCCCACACTTTAGGTGGCGTTGTGTGCAGGGGCACAAGCAGTACCCTATTTTTGCTCCTGACCCCTTGCCTCTTCAAAAGTGGCAGTTGGATTTTTTTAATCTCTTTGTATCTTTTGTCCAGAATTTGCCCTAAGTGTGCATGCATGCAGTTAATTTTCGTCCCATGCAGTTTCTTTGTATTTTGTTGCTCTAGGAGAGTTTGTGTAGCAAGGGGTCCCAGGTCCCAGCCTGTCTCATTCCCCGCTAAGAGACTCTATACCCTTATTCTTAAGGGGTTAGGGGCTGAAGTCCCTTCTGCTGGACTTCTTCCTTCTGGACAAGGGCCACAGATTCTAGCCTACCCTAGAAGTGTAGAAGTCCCTTGTTCACTGTTCCAAGGGCCTGTAGGGACCCGGGACCACTTTCTGCTCAAATGGGCTGAATGCCTTGAACCATCATGAGACTTACTTCAAACTGTTAGAGCTTAAAAGACACAAACTTAACCAAAAGGTTAAGCAAGAGTTAAAAAGGCAAAGAAACAGCAATAATCTTGTTTCTTGATGAAACCCACACTTCATCATGTCTCCACTTAAAAGGATAAATGACGACACTAAGAGAAAAGCTTGCTGGGGTTCAGTTGCCAAGTCGTGTCCAATTCTAAGACCATGTATCCCTCAACTCTTTCTGGTGGTCATATTAACCCTTAGCAATTTATTATTCATGATCTAATAAAAATTCATCATCACCCAGGGATTCTTATTTTCAATATCTTCAGAATCTCAGACTTGCGTGCTTCCCCTGAACAAAAAAGCAGGATTTTCACCAGATGCACTGGCAGAGAATTCTTCAGAGTGATTATGAGATTCAATCATAGTCACAAATACTCTTTCTTCTCATTCCCCAATTCTGCTCCCCTTCTGGCTGGTAACAGTACTATTTCCAAACATTTCCTTTCACTATTGAATTTAAAAATAGAAGAACTGTTATGTAAGTTTTAAATGTTGGTATTATTCCATTGAAATTTTGACAGCTGTACTTCCCAGGATTTCACCTTCTAATAATACACATGATAATTTCAAAATTCTCCTATCTGAATTCTCCAAAGTTAAAGATTCAAACATGAGGATTCTATTTTAAAGTTAAAGCTGTTAACTTTTTAATTAAATTGGTTAATTGGAAAATATTTTTGCTCAATTCATATAGTAAATGTTATTCCTACTATCATGAGTGTTTCAAGTTTGGAGAAAAAAAGTACTCCACATGCTTATGCTATTCCTAAAATTTGGTGGAACTTAAAGCATGCTTCATGATATGTGCAAATTAAAAGATGAATCTGCTTTCAGCTCAGAGAGGTGAAAGTGAAAGTATTAGTCAGTCAGTTGTGTCTTTGTGACCTCATGGATGATAGCCCACCAGGTTACTCAAGCAAGAATACTGAAGTGGGTTGCCATTCCCTTCTTCAGGGAATCTTCCCAACCCAGGGATAGAACCTGGGTCTCCTGCATGGCAGGTGGATTCTTTACCATCTGAGTCACCACTTAAACAGTTTTTAAAGGTGAGAATAATGGTTTCTTCAAGCCTCTGAAAAACTGTAGATGAATTTAAAAACTATAAATGAATTTAGAAACTGTAAATGAATAATTTTCTTGAATCCAACATAAGCCAAAGTCAAAGGGCAATCACCTAACCCCAAATCTGGGAAGAGACAGAGCCCAGAGAACATGACCTAAGCACTTGCTGACCTGAGACAGACCCTGCTGCTTCCTTATAAATTGATAAGAACTCAACAATTTTTAAACAAATTTTGAAATTCTGAGTGTGGGCTACAGCGAGTGTGTGAGGACTTTGAGGGCTACCCATAAAGATGAATTTATCCCTTCTTAAAACTTACCTCAATGAATGTCCAAATATACATAGGAATGAATGGGGGGAATTATAAAGAATTTCAATTTTTTCTCGTAATATTTTAGCTTTGCAAGCTACAGCCTCTGTCACAACCAATTAACTCATATTATATCAAAAATGTAGTCATAAACTATACATACATGATTGTGAATCGGTTCCAATAAAACCTCATTTATATATATGTACATTTGAATTTCATGTAATACCATATTTCACAAAATATTCTTTTCATTTTTTAACTTCTTAAAATGTAAAACAATTCTTAGCTCTAAGACTATATGGAAACAAATAGTAGCCTGGATTTGACCCATGTACTGTGTTTGATAAAGTTTCTCAAACATTTGAAAAGTTTAGGCTCTAGAAATGAATTTATGAGGTCTTTATTAACTTTTTACCGTTGCTATAACAATTTATTGTAATAAATGAACACAAATTTAATGGCTTAAAAATACACCAAAAGGTCATCTCACATTTCTATAGATCACGAGTCTGGGCACAGGATGGCTCAGCTGGTCCTGTGCTCTGGGCTTTGTTGGACTGAAATCAAGGTTAGCAGGACTTCGTTTCCGTCTGAAAGCTCTAGGGGAGAATATGTTCCCAGGCTTATTCCAAGCTGTTGTCACAATTCAGTTCCATGTGGTTGTAGGACTGACCCTCCTGTTTCTTAGGTGGGTGTCAGTTGGAAACTTACCCAGTTTTTAGAGCTACCCACATTCTCTGACTCATGGAATCCTTCAAAACTAGTACCAGTAGATAATTCCCTTCCCACAATTCAAATCTCTCTGACTTTTCTCGTCTGCCTTGTCTTTCCTATGTATCTCTTCTGTCTCATCTCCTCTACTACATTGTTCTGACTTCTGCTTGCACTTTTAAGGGCCCATGTGATTACACTGGGCCTACACGAACAATCGAGGAAAACCTCCCTTTCTTAAAGTTGGCTGATTACTAACACTAACCCTATTGCTAAAAACTCATTTGTCATGTAAAGTAACATAGTCACAAACATAACACCAGGAGTGGATGAAGATCATAAGATGAGAAGGGACAAAATTCACAAGGTCCATGCCACCATATTTATTCTGATCAAAAACCATCCAGTTTCCAGCCATGTTGAATTGTTAAGAGGTCCAGACATCTCTTCCTTTTCTTGTAGTACTCTCTCTCTTCTTAAAGACATGTAAACAGGACCTCCCTAGTGGTAGAGTGCATAAGAATCCACCTGTTATTGCAGCGGACACAGGTCTGATCTCTGGTACAGAAATATTCCACCTGCCAAGGAGCAACTAAGTCTGTGACACAACGGCTGAGTTCACACTAGAGCTGGCAAGCTGCAACTTCCGAGCCCACATGCTGCAACTACTAAAGCCGCTGTGCCTAGAGCTTGTGCTCTGCAACAAGAGAAGCCATAGCAACGAGAAGTCTGTACACAGCAGCAAAGACCCAGAGCAAAGAAAAAGACATACAAAGATGCATATGTGTGTGTGGGTGTGTACGTGTGTGTGCGCTCAGTCACTCAGTCGTATCTGACTGTTTGTGACCCTCTGGACTGGAGCCTGCCTGGCTACTCTGGCCATGGAATTTTCCAGGCAGGAATACTAGAGTGGGCTGCTATTTCCTACTCCAGGGGATTTTCCCAACCCAGGGCCTGAAGCTGCATCTCTTGTGTCTCCTGCATTGGCAGGCAGACGTTTTACCAAACATATACAGAGAAACCAGAAAAATTATTTTCGTAGGTGATGGTCTGGACAAGTCTATTTACTTTGAATACTTTCTAGGTGACTCTAAAGTCATCCAGATTGGAAGCACTCTTCAGATTTTCTAAAGAAAATACAGATATTTGGTGCCAAGGTCTTGAGTATAGTTTCAGTTTTCTACTGACAGTCTAAAGTGACTTACAGTAGAGAGAAGGGTTTTAAATGGACAAATCCAACAACTCAGTTTTCTACTTTTCTTAAAATAAGCAATCCATTAAAATAATCTCAATATTAATCAACTGAAAACTATCAACTGAGTCGGGAGGGAGGAGGGAGGGGGGTTCTGGAGGGGGAGCATATGTACACCCATGGCGATATCATGTCATTGTATGGCAAAACCAATAAAAAAAAAAAAGAAGTTTTAGTTTTTATTCTCTTTTTGAATACAGTTGAATTATCAAATATAGATAGTATCTGCTTGGCAATGTGCTCATAAGGAACTTGAGTGTGATTAAACATGATGTTGGGAAGACTGAATTTTGAGGACTATATATTATATGATGATAATATATACTGAATCCTATGTATTCAGAAAAAAATATGTAACAGTAGAGCTGGGCTCTATTGAGCACGTACAATCTAAACTAACAAAATTATGAAGTAGTTGGCATAGGTCTTTGGCACTCACCTATTTCCTGGATCAGTGTACTTTTTCCACCATCCAAGCCTCAGCTTCCCCAAATGCTGATTATCTTCACCTTTCAAGTGTAGTCTTGCTTTATTTCAACTGTCATCTTTTTCCTAAGCTGAGACCTTTTCAAAATCAGTAAAAGACTTTAGAATTATGAAAGGGAGATTCTGAGAGAAGAAATATTGTATATACTGAAATTTTAGTTACTATAAATGCAGAGGGTGGGTGCAGCAACTATCAAGTTTAAAGCTTCCATTCACACAGTTCCTTTTGTGCCAGGATTCTTAAATTATGTTCCATAATTTTTTAACATTTCGATTTTAGTTTTTTCTTAATTTTTTCTCTACATTAGGTGCTTTTAGTAGCTGCTGCCTAATGAAATCAATGAATAAGCACAAAACAAATTATAAAAAGATAAAAGTATTAAGTGCACAAAATGTTCTAGGTGCTTTGCCACCAGAATATTTTTGAAAAGAACTGGCCACCTAACTGTCTACTGCATGATTCATAACTATTAAGTTGTCAAATACCCCCAAATTTATGTGTATATCCTATACTAGTCAAATCAAAGTCCAAGGATTGTAATTTGTAGAAATGGAGAAATTGACTCCAAAATTTATATGTATATACAAACGCAGATTGGTCTTCTTGAAAAGGAAGAAGTTGGAAGATTTACATTTTATTATCTCAAGATTTACTCTAAATCTTTATTCATCAAGACAATTTGAAGCATTGTGATGAGACTAAATAGAGTAAGAAAATATAATTGATATTTCAAAATTATACTCACAGAAGTAGTCACATTAATTTCCAAAGAAGGAGTAGTTTTAAGTCAGTGGGGAAAATGTTAATATTTTTCAGCAATTGGTAATGGGACAGTTTGATATTCAGATGGGGAAGAGCAAAACAAATCAAAATCACAAAACTTACTTCAAATCATCCATAGAAGTTAACTTAAACTGATCATATACCTGAGTGTGAACAATAAATCTATAAAACTTCTAAACTAAAGCTCAAGAGAATATCTTTGTGATTTATATTATATACTACTTTTAGTGGAAAACACACAGATAACATTAATTATAAGATGAGAAAAACAATAAATTGGACTTATCAAAATTTGAACCTCTTAAAAGATATCATTAAGAAAATAAATAGATGAAACACGGAGAAGATATTTAAAAAATCATATATCTGAAAAATGACTTTCTCCAGAATATATTTTTAAAACTCCCATTATATATTAAAAAGTTAAAGAGTAACAATAAAAATGAGAAAAGACTTGAACATATGTTTCAAAAGGAAGATAAAAGCATGAGCAGAAAAACATGCAATGGATGTTCAACAACATTGATCTTCAGGGTAATGTAAAGTAAAATCAAAATAAAAAGATTATACTTTATACTTAAATGCTAGAAAGAAAAAAAAGAGAAAAAGAGAGATTTAGCATTGTAGAGGTTGTGGAACAATTAGAACTCGAATATAAAATGATATTAACCATTGGAAAGCAGTATGATAATTTCTGATAGTCACACATGAACCCACCCTGCCACCCAGGAATTGAACTCATACACAGAAAATATTCATGCTAAATTTATTCAACATAGCCAACAACTAGAAACAACCAAATATCCATCAATGATAAATGAATAAATACATCTCTACATATTAATACAATGGAGTATTACTCAGTGATTAAAAGGAATGACATTTTTGTTGATTTATGCAGCAGTGTGGATAAATCTAAAAAACATTAAGGAAAGATATCTGAATTAAAAGATTATACAGTGTATGACTCCACTTACATGAAGTTCTAGAGTGGTCAAAGTCCATCCTTGTTGAGGAACAGACTTTTTTTCTTTTTTCTCTTTTGGAAGAGAAGGAAGTTAACTGCAAAGAAGCAGTAGAGAATATTCTGGAGGGGATTTCTGTGCTCTATATCTCGACTGGGTTATATTGTTATTTACATAGTATATTCACATGTCAAAACTCAATTACATTTAAAAATCTGTCCATATTATTGTAGCTACACTATTCCTCTGAAGTCTCATCTATAGCCAATGAGAAAAATCAATATTTTGATTACTTCTGAATCTAGGCATCTGCATCCATGCTCTGAAACAGCCCAGAAGACATCAAAATGGAAATACTTAACTTTCCCTCACCAAAGACCCTAAACCAAGTCAGTACCTGAATCCAGGGACTTTATTGTGTGACCTCAGCATTCCCCAGGTAAAAAGGCTTTCTCTGACTCTTTATATTTTAAAATACATCACCTGTGTGTGGAGCCCAGTACAGGGTGATTCTCTGTGACTAAGGCGGCAGCTCCATTGTGAGGACAATGCCTAGTGACAGATCTTTCCATCCTTCAGTGCCTAGTTCCTTTCTTCAATGTGTTACCTTGTATTATCCTTTGGTTACTAGTGGGACTAGGGGCTTCCCTTGTGGCTCAGACCCCAAAGAATCTACCTGCAATGCAGGAGACCTGGATTCAATCTCTGGATTGGGAAGATCTCCTGGAAAAGAGAAAGGCTACCCACTCCTGTATCCTTGACTGGAGAATTTCAAGGACAGAGGAGCCTGTTGGGCTACAGTCCATGGAGTTGCAAAGAGTCGGACAGAACTGAGCAACTAACACCCACTTTTCACCTTCACTACCAGGGCTGAAGGGAAACAGGTCTTAGAAAGGGAAAATTTGGGTCCCTCACTGGCGAGACTACTGACTTCTCATAAGGGGCTGAGACAGGTAAAATGGGCTTGGTTCCTCCGCGGCCCGAATTGTAGGTGGGAGGCGTCCGTCTGCGGGCCCCACCCGTGGCCTTGCATGGGTCTGAGGCCCAGCTCTGACTGGCAGGGCACCAGAGGTGCGCTGGGCTGAGTTTCCTGCTTGTGGCCTGCCTGCCAGAGGCGTCCTTCCCTCCTCGCCTCACTCTCTCGCCTCCTCTGGATCCGGTCACTGCTCACTGCCAGACTCTGTCTCTGGCTGACCACCGGCCCCGCCAGCAGAGGACAGATGGAGATGGACTCAGGGAAGGATGCCCGCGAGGGGAGCCTACAAGAGGTTGTTCGGTGCCCCTGCAGCTCAGGCGAGGCGAGGGCTCACTGTCACTCTTGCTGGAGGCGGAGATGGGCATGCAGGGGGTGCCCAGCGAAGGCCCAGAGCTGCGGTCAACACGCCGCGCTCCAGTAACCGCATTTTATACCTGCCCCAGGCTGACCATTTGTTCTCCCTTCGTTCAAGGATGGGGCAGGGGCAAGGAGGGAAATCTGATCTGCCGGTAATCGAATCTGCTTGTTGACTCTGCGTGAGTGAGATTGAATTCACTGGTCAAGATGCTTAGGGTCACAGGCAGGTGCCTCTAACAGAATTGAACAGTCTTTGGAAGAAAAGAGGATTTTACTTTTCCAGGTGTTTTCCAAATTGCTCATGAGAATGGAGAACTCAGTCAGCTGTTATTTGAAAAATAACAGGCAAATGCAATGACAAATCTCTCCTATATACTAATATTTTTGCACATGGAATCTTCAAAAAGGGGACCACCTTTACCTACTGAAATAAGTTATAAAATTAACAGATTCTGGGTATCTAAAGTACAACAATTGTGCTTATAGCTAATAGCACTGTGTATCTATATCTATATCTATATATATATATAGAGAGAGAGAGAGAGAAAGAGAGAGAGAAAGAGAGAGAGTGCGCGCGCGCGCGCGCGCACACACACACACACACACACACACACACACATACATATGTGAATGCTGCTAAGACAGTAAATCTTAAGAGTTTTCAAAAAATAAAGGTAATGAGGGACTTCTCTGGCTGCTCAGGCATGACGAATTCACCTTCCAATACAGGGGATGCAGAATCCATTCATAGTCCAAGGAGCTATGATCCCACATGCTTCCAAGTCAAGCAATCAAAACATAAGACAGAGGTAAAGTTGTATCAATACTGCTTGAAAATGAAGCTTAAAAATGGCCCCCATCAAAGTAATGATGAGATGAGATGGAGGTGTTACAGTGTATGACTGTGTCAACACATTGTACATCTTACATTTACACAGTGTTGTATGTCTATTACATCTCAGTATCAGCTCAGCTCAGTTCACTTCAATTGCTCAGTCATGTCCAATTCTTTGCAATCCTACAGACTGCAGCATGCCAGGCTTCCCTGTCCATCACCAACTCCCAGACTTTACTCAAAATTATGTCCATTGAGTCAGTGATGCCATCCAACCATATCATCCTCTGTTGTCCCCCTCTCCTGCCGCCTTCAGTCTCCCAGCATGTGGGTCTTTTCCAATGAGTCAGTTCTTCACATCAGGTGGCCAAAGGATTGGAGTTTCAGATTGAGCATCAGTCCTTCCAATGAATATTCAGGACTGATTTCATTCAGAATGGACTGGATCTCCTCGCTGTCCAAGGGACTCTCAAGAGTCTTCTCCAACACCACAGTTAAAAAAGCATCGATTCTTCAGCACTCAGCTTTCTTTGTAGTCCAACTCTCACATCCATACATGACTACTGGAAAATTCACAGCTTTGGCTAGATAAATCTTTGTTAGCAAAGTAATGTCTCTGCTTTTTAATTTGTTGTTTAGGTTGGTCATAAATTTTCTTCCAAGGAACAAGTGTCTTTTAATTTCATGGCTACAGTCACCATTTGCAGTGATTTGGGAGCCCAAGAAAATAAAGTTTGTCACTGTTTCTACTGTTTCCCCATCTATTTGCCATGAAGTGGTGGGACCAGATGCCATGATCTTAGTTTTCTGATGTTGAGCTTTAAGCCAACATTTTCACTCTCCTCTTTCACTTTCATCAAGAGGCTCTTTAATTCTTTACTTTCTGCCATAAGGGTGGTGTCGTCTGCATATTTGAGTTTATTGATATTTCTTTCAGCAGTCTTGATTCCAGCTTGTGCTTCATCCAGCCCAGCATTTCTCATGATGTACTCTGCATATAAGTTAAATAAACTGTACATCTCAGTGTAGCTGGGAATGTGTGTAAACCAATATCCTTTAAGATATAGCATGTTTTTGAGATTCCAGCAAACTATCCTCATAAAATTAATGTTTATAAAACTTTCTTTTATACAACAGTTTATTTGTTCCTCACAGCAATTAGTCTAGTGAATAAGAAATGATATTACTTGTTGTAGATACCAGGAAACTGAACTTTATCATGTTATGATTTAAACAAGCCCTCCTGTCACAAACACTGGTATCCTTCTTGGCACAAAATTGTGGTTCAATAAAACTTGAGATGAATAAAAGAACCAAGAAGGTCAAAGCTAGACAGTTCCTTGGAAATTTCTGTTTAGAAAGCTCAGTTCATATTCCTCTTCTTAAGGGCGAGATTTGCCAAAGCAATTATAAGTGCAGTGTTCCTTGTAGTTTCATTGTTAAAAAGATGTTGTTTGTAGGAAAATCTGCCTTTTGTGAATTTTATTAAAAAGTGGATGCAAGTTTAAACATCGATCCTTTGAGTTTCTATTATGAATGAGATTGATATTTGAAATACTGCCTTAATATCCTCTGTTTCTAAAATAAATGCACAGGAACATGTGTTTATTGGATACCAGTCCCTTGAGCAACAGTACAGTTCACGATAAATATAACTAGATGCATAGACATCAACTCATTTATGAAAGAAAAATGACACCGTGCTTTAAAGCAGAACTCTTACTCCAGTAGGGTATGGTGGTTTCTAACAATAGCTATCTTGCCTAGTTTGAAACTATGATTTGAGCTGTATATACAACTAGGACATATGGCTGCTTAGTTATAAGAGAAAGAATTTACTAGGAAACTGCATTCATGATTTGTAGAATGCATTTTTATTTGCATAGCAAATTGTTTTATTTCATATTCTCATCAAGTAGTGAAGTCTGCTAGACACTTTTATTATTCTCCTCTTTTATTTTTTTTAATTTAATTTTTATTTTTATTAGTTTTGCCAAACAATGACATGATATCACCATGGGTTTACATAAGCTCCCCCTCCAGAACCCCCCTCCCTCCTCCCTCCCCCCGGGAAATCTCGTTGCACCAGTCCCAAGACTCAAACTCAGAGAGGCGAAGTAACTTGTACAAGGTTGCTTAGTAGCTAATATAGAGGAGAGGTCACTAACATTCAGCTTGTATCATCTCAAAACTTATGCTTTCTTGAGAAAAAACTATGCAAGGAAAGATTATTTCTTATGTAAAAAAAGACCTTCTTTAAAAAAGTTGTACAAACCTGTATAACAAGTAAAATTTTATTACTCTTATTCGATATACTAAAGTAACAGACTACCCTGATAGCTTGCTAGTTTGCTAGATATCCTAGTTAGTTTGCTAGAATCTCAAAAAGATACTGTATCTTAAAGAATATTGGTTTACACATTTTGCCAGCTATATTGAAATGTAATAGACATACAACATGTAAATGTATGATGCACAATGTATTGGCATGTTTATGCACTGTAGAATTGTGCATCTTATTGTTAGGGGAAGCACACTGATTGAAACCGTCTACCCTGGCCAGGCACCATGGACCATTCGCATCAGTTGTTTTATGACAGGAGATCTTGATAAGGAATACGGAACTGATAAGCCACCACCAACCAGAAGAGTTCGGAAAAGGTCTAAAGGAGACACCACGTGTCCATCTACTTCCCAGAATCCCTCTCGCTAGCATCCATCTTGGCTGAGCAATGCGTGCGCCACCAGGAGAGACTCTGAATTAGAATGATTGGCCAAAGACCACCTGGAAACTAACCCCATCACCATAAAACCCAAGACTGTGCACCACGTGGCAGAGCAGTTCTCCTAGGTTCCCTTACCCTACTGCTCTCCACCCGGGTGCCCTTCCCAACAAAATCTCTTGCTTTGTCAGCACATGTGTCTCCTTGGACAATTCATTTCTGAGTGTTAGACAAGAGCCCAGGTTCGGGCCCTGAAATGGGTCCCCCTTCCTGCAACATTATCACCTGATTACTTTGATGCTTTTAAATTTCATCCATGGAAAGGAGTTACCACAATAAACTTTGCTTCGGTTGTTTTAACAGCCCTGTTGTACTGGAGTATCAAGTTCCCATAAATAACCTGAAGGAAGATTGGCCTGTTGCATAAATAGTGTCTACCTTATCACGACCTGAGCACATCAGAGAATCACTTCTTGGAAAATGAAGCTAAGTGAGGTTTGGGAAACCATTAGGTTCAGAAAATTAAAGTATGTTTTTAACGTTTTATTTTGGGTGGGGATATAGCCGATTAACAAACACTGTTGTAATTGTTTCAGGTGACCAGTGAAGGGACTCAGCCATCTGTATGCATGCATCCATTCTCCCCTTAACTACCCTCCCATCCAGGCTGCCACATAACATTGAGCAGAGTTCCACACACTGTACCATAGGTCCTTGTTGGTTTTACATTTTAAATACAGCAGTGTGTACATGTTCTTTCCAAACTCCCTGACTCTCCCTTCTCCTCATCCTTTCCTCCTATTAACAGTGCAGATGGGTCACTCTAGAGTTTTTCCTTTTTGTGAAATTACAGGACCTTAAGTCTTCATTGCCTATGATATTGTGTCTTTTCAATCACAAGGCAACTCAAATACTGAACTGATTTTACGGTAAGTGTTGAAACATAGATTGTAACACTTAAGTTGTACAGACAGCCGCCTCACTTAGCAGGCAGTTCAGTCTTATGCTGAGTCTCATCTTTGGCTTGAGGGAAAATGTTTGTAGCTCCCATATCTCCACCTGGATGAAGAATAGCAGAAAAACCCATGCATCTCCCCTGAGTCTCTCGTCCATAAAATAATGTGATTGAGAGCGATAGAGACTTGTGGAAATAAGCAGGTATTTACTGAAGATTCACTGTGAATTTTCATTTAAGTCATAGTTGAATCCACATTATAATTGAGATTGCCTCTAGTTATTATTGTCCTATATCTGTACTTCCAAGAATGTCTAATTTATACATAACAATTATTTATTTATGAATTTCTTATTGTGTATATTATGTACCATGCATTGTACTAAGTACTCCAAGTTGGCTTAATATTAGAAAAAAATTAAATATCATTCTCTGTACTACACAGTGGATCTTTGTCAGTTATCAATTTTATATATAGTAGTCTGTATATGTTGATCCCAAGCTGCTAATTTATTTCTCCTCTCCCTTTTTCCCTTTTAGTGACCATAAGTTTCTTTTCTATGTCTGTCGATCTATTTCTATTTTAGATTTCACATATAAGCTCTATCGTATGATCTTTCTCTGTCTGGCTTACTCCACTTAGTGGAGTAAGTAGATGATCGACTTAGTGATCTTCTCTAGGTTTATCCATGTCACTGCAAATGGTATTATTTCATTTTTTCTTATGGCTGAGTAATATTCCATTGCATACGTGTACCACATCTTATTTATCCAGTTATCTGTTGATAAATATTTGAGTTCCTTCCATGTCTTCGTTCTTGCAAATAGTGATTCAGTGAACATCGCTATGTGTGTATCTTCTCAAATTATATTTTTTTCCAGGTATGTGTCTAGGAATGGGATTGCAGGATCACGTAATAGCACTACTTTTAGTTTTCCAAGGAACTTCCGTACTGCTTTCCATAGAGGCTACACCAGTTTACATTCCCACCAACAGTATAAGAGAGTTCCTATATCTTCACACCTTCTCTAGCATATTGCTGAAAGATATTTAATGATAGTCATTCTGACAGGAATGAGGTGATACCGCATTGTTTTGATTTGCAAATACTATCTGATCTCTCTTATATAGTGAAACTTTATATATATATATATATATATAAGATTTTTAAAAGCTTTTTTATTTTCACTTTTATTTTATTTTATTTGAACAGCAAAAACAGTCAAATGTCCTGAAATAAATGTACTTAAAGGATAAGATTTCCTGAAACTCTTATGTAAAAGAAAAGGCTATCCTTCCCCCATATTGATTCCCTTTGTAAATAGAACAGGATTCAGTAGAAGAGTGAATCAATCACAGAAATCTTTTAATGATTGAATTTTGTGTGGTTGGTTAAAAACTGTAACACATTCAAACTGTTCAATTAAAATTGATCCCTTTCAACTCTGCATCTATATTGTAGTTCTATTTTGTATTTTTATATAAAAGTATAGCTTCCAAAGAAAATATGACAGAGTGAACTCTTTAATGGAAGGCACTTTTTATTGTTATTTTTCAAATCTCTCATAGATTAATATGGCCCTAAAGACCAGTATAAAGTAAGGTTTTATATATATATATATATATATATATATATATATATATATATATACACATGATAATTATATACATTTATTTATGTATGTGTGTAACAAGGAATTTTTAATATTCAAAAGGAAGTAGGTTGAAGTACAGATTTCACATGACTATTTTTTTTTATGTCTGACTGTATCAAAAAGTCTTCCTTAGTACTTGTATTTATTTAGTGAATTAAAGCAGAAACTGCCATTTCTTTGTGGATTTATGATGTTCTAGATAAGCACTGATAGGTTGATATGTTGACACATTATGTTATTTTATTCTCACAACACTGCTATGAAAAAGATCTGGAGGAAACAGAAGTTCAGGGAGGTTAAATATTCTGAAATTTATGGAGATTCAAACCTATTCTTTATAATTAGAAAATGTAGCCAACATGCCCCCAAAAGAGGTCTATGCAATGTAATTACATTTACTTTATTATCTACGCCATTTTAAAGTACTTTCAATTCTGAAAAGACCAATATTAGCTTTCCAGGTTGTGAACCAACGTACATTGGCATATAATTATGGGAAGTTTAATGAGTTGCTGCTTTGTAGACTTTTAAGGAATGTTTTCTTGTTATATTCAAGGCTTTTATATCAATCACAAACATCTCAGACAAAGATTAAAACTGTTCTACAGTCTCAAATTAATGCCCTCTGTCCCTAGAACTGCCTGCCCTTACTAAGTTTATTCCTAGGATCATTAGTAATCAGTTGTTGTGAAATTAAAATGAAAGCCTAATTATGAAAGATGGAAGTTTGCATGCATTTACCAATTACATATTCATCACAAGGTACAAATATTTTGCTCCATAAAAATAATCAGCTTAGATTTTTTATGGATAAACACCCTAATAAAATTTCAGATTGTTTTGGCATATCATGAGTAGTAAGTATTACAATTTCATTCCTATTGATTGAAAAACCAGAGTAAAGCTAGTAGTTTTTAAAAGGGAAGATAAGGTAAATGTATCATTAATAAATAGCAATGTTAGTGATTACTTATCTACTAAGATTAAGTTTAAATGAACCAGGTAACTAAAATTTACGTGTAGCCATGTGTCTGTATACATATACACACTTGGACATAGTTTTACATATGTGTATATATCTGCATACACATGCACACAGTTTAAAAAGTTTGTAGTGTTTGTGGAGGCTTACTGGATATATTGTCTCCTCCAGTACTCCCCACAATGCTATAGAGAAGGCAATATTTCACTTCAGATATGAGAAAATAGAAGTTCAGTTTTGAAGGTTTTGCTTATAATGCTCCTTAGTGACAGAAATGAAACTGCCTTCAAGGTAAGTAATCAATTTATTCCCCTAATAAAGTCAACACATGTCTGCACATTCATGATCTGTAATAAACCATGTACTCTCCTGCATTTTGTAGCAAACCTAACAGTTGTGGCTGTTGTTTAGTCACTCAGTCACGTCCGACTATAGCCCATCAGTTGCTCTGTCCACGGTATACCTAGGCAGGAATGCTGGAGTACATTGCCAATTTTTCTCCAGGGGATCTTCCTAACCCAAGGATCAAACTCATGTCTCCTGCATTGCAGGCAAATTCTTTACCACTGAGTCATCTGGGAAGCCCAAATCCAACAGTAAGTAGGGCCTATTTTGCCTGTATATCATGGGATTGGGCCCTGATGAACCTATCCAGTTAGCAAGGTCCCTTCTGCCTTGCTGTGGCAGTGTTTCAGAGAAACCTTAACAGCCTACGCTTATGTAAACCAGTGCATCACCAGCCCCAGTCCTAGACTCAGGAGTAGCCACTCAGATCTAACAACCAGGTTGTCAGGGAGGGGAGGAAATATTCCCTCTCTACCTCTCTTGAATTCTTGTGGCTGGACTAATCATAAAGTCGACATAAAACAGATGAGTGGGAGGAAAAGAAACACATTTTAATTTTTGAGGCCAGAGTTCCCATAGAAATGGGACCTAAGAAAGCAACTTTTATATATTTTCAGACAAACAAACAATATATTTGAGGATAATTGACAGGACAAAGAAGTTTAACTTTGGATGCTTAATTAGTAAAGAGTTTGAGCAAAGTTTGAGCTTGAATAGTAAATTAGCAAAGAAGTAATACAATTTGTTTCTCCAGTCTTCTTAGCTCTGAATTCCCTGCCTCTGATGGTAAAAATGTCTTTCTACCTGCTGGTGCAGACAGAGCAACTTTCACAAGGAAGATTTATTTCTTGCTTTAAGGGAAACAGAGAGGAGGGTCAAACACCTCCTTTGGATCTTCTGTTTCTTAAGTACTTTAATTCAAAATAATCAACACGCCATTGAGGTACTAGGGGTCTTCTCTGGGCCACAACAAGGGAAAGCCAGAGATTTCTGTTCAATGATTATATTGTAGATGGGAATCTTGTAGCCTCTCAGGATATGGACAACAAAGTATGTTGCTTCAGAAGCTAAAGGTAATCATCATGGAACATAAAGAGCAAAGCCTAGTATAATTTGACATTGATGAAAACAGCAGAAAGAAATAAACTGGACCCTTCCTGACGTAAGGTGGATGGGGAATCTATTCTGAAGTCTGTCTTATCTGTACACTTGCCAATTTCTATTTTGTAGCTTGCTACTGAAAATGGTATGTTATTATTTCTTGGCTTAGGGGAGAAAGTAGTTATTCTTGTTTACAGAGGCATCTTAAAGTACCATCTAATTCATAGTCACAAAGTTTTCATTATATGAAGATGATTGATGTCATTTCATTGAATTTATTTAAGAATGTATCTTTCTTTTATTGATTTTTCGTTTTTATTCTTTGTAGTGGAACATTTGATAAGTAGTAGCTTTTCTTTTCAAATTAGTTGTTGAAGATGGTGATGAAATTCCCAAACGCTCTTTCTGCCCTGATTTTATGGAGCAGAGATATATAAGAGTCCTATTTTTTGTCAAGTATTCTCACTAAATTCAGGTGGAAAGCAACCTCATCTGAAACATTTGCCAGCCTGAAAATTACCACCTAAAGCTCAGGTTGGTTGTTTGAATTTATGTAGAATGATCGATTGCATACTCAAACCTATTTAGAAGAAAAGCCAGGAATGAACCATGCTGGACTGGACAAAAGGATTAAGTGAAGTAGACAGTGAAGGCCACAATTCACCTAAGACATGTTAAAAGGAGCCAGGTAAAAGACAGAAAATAGCTGAGTATTACCCTAAAGGCATTAACACTGATAGTGAAGGGGGCTCAGGTAGGGGACATGGAAGGAAAGGAGACACAATACTTTCAAAATATCAGATTTGTCATATCAGGAGGAATTAAGATTGTGAAAATTCAGCTGCATCAGGTTTTCAAGGATCCAGTCAATAAAAAGACATAAAATCTAGTAGGGATATACAGAATATATATATGAATTTACCAACCGCTTTGTGCCATGCTAAGTCACTTTTGAGGGGACTTCAGCCCACACCTGCCATGATGTTCTTTGGGCTGACATTTTATATGAGCTATTATATTTCTAGTATTTGATCCCCACTACACACTCACTGTATTTGTTCCTTCCTCCTTCTCTTCCTTCTCTCTCATTCTTTCTTTGTGCCCATTTCCTATCTGAATCAGGCATTTCTTTTCACCTATTTAGTTGTGGCAGCACTGGATTGGACAGGGGTACAGTGCCCAAGCGAATGAAGAGGAGCCTTATACATCTAGCGTAAACCCTTGTTTGCAGTTTTCAAAGAATTTCCTCTCTGAAAACACACTCTGGTGTGCGTGTGTGTTGCCTAAGATTCAGAACAGAAATTAGGCTGAATTTCTGACGAACTTATAGCTCTAGTGAATATATTGGAAACCAGAGTACAGGACGTGCTATTAGCTGCAAATGGGAAAGTACTACAAGAAAATGATGAACTCAGGGAAGGAGTAACTTGCTAGCAAACACAAATACAAGGGATAGAGAAATTCTAGAATCTCTGGGCTTGCAATATGGCAAAGGGCATTTACCACAAGACTTTTGGCAATGTCTCGAGATATTTTTGGTTAATAATTTGGTAGCGGGTGGGGAGTTACTACTGACATGGGCTTCCCAGGTGGCTCAGACAGTAAAGAATCCACCTTAATGCGGGAGACCTAGTTTCGATCCCTGGGTTGGGGAGATACCCTGGAGGAGGGCTCAGCAACCCACGCCAGTATTCTTGCCTGGAGAATCTCCCTGGACAGAGGAGCCTGGCAGGCTACAGTGTGCAGGATGGCCAAGAATGAGCCCCTGCTGATTGACTACGCAGAACACAACAGTTGTTATAAACCAGCAATGCAGTTGAACACCCTACAATACACATGAGTCCTTCACAGGTAAGAATTTCTTATCCAGTCCCAAATGCCAATAGTTCCTATTTTTGAGAAAAACCTGCCTTAGATATATAAAGTACTAACTAAAGTATATGCTTTAGAGGTGATGAAGGTTTGAATCAGAGATGCTATGTAACTTGCTGAATATTGTATAGTAAAATAAGGATTTGAGCCCATATCTGACTGCACCCAAAGACCATTTTTTTCTTTCTAAGGGACATGGTGAAAAAAAAAATTAATTGTTGCCTGTCATTCAGGTTCTACAAGGACCAAATCATTGGCCGATGAAGTCACTGACCTACAGTTCCCCCTGAAAAGAACTCACCACAAAGGACAGGAGGCACTCAGCATTTTTAGAAAACAGGCCCTTAGATAGTTGGATGTATTTCAGGAAAAATGTTAATGCGCCCAGATTCTTGCATCTGCCAATTCATAGTTAAGTGTTAAAATCAGTAACTGAGATATATGATCCTTATGACTACGGGCAGCCTTTTACTGAGAAGTCTGCTTGGCTGCACGATTGCCTAGCCAGAATCACACACACACTCACCTCTTCACCTGCCTCTTCAGAGTAGTTCCTCAGAGCTATCTGAAAGACTGTCTTCCAGTCTTGAGTAAAACACTAAATAAAACTCAATTCACAGCTCTTACACTGAGCATTTTTTTATTTTTGGTCAACAGTGGGGAGAATGTTTTAAGGTTGCCAGCTCTTTCTACTGCCTTTATCAGTCAGTTTTACTTTGGAATTCAACAGCAGTAGGCTGATGACTCTTTCTTGACTTACCACAAGAGGGCATCCTTAAAATTCAAAAAACCTATAAAGTAAGCACATTGAGAGGTAATCCAAGATTTTTCCTCTAGAGAGATGTTTTCAAACTGAGGGTCATGACCTATCATAGGTCATGAAATCAATTTATACACATCTAGGTAAAGATGTGGGCTTCCCAGAGGTCTCATCAGTGCTAAAGAATCTGCCTGCCAACACAAGAGGTGCAAGAGATGCAGGTTCAATCCCTGGGTCAGAAAGATCCCCTGGAGTAGGAAATGGCAACCCAGTCCAATATTCTTGCCTGGAGAATTCCATGGACAGAGGAGGCTGGTGGGTTACAATCCATGGGGTTGCAAAAGAGTTGGACACAACCGAGCATAGCATAGCACATCAGCATCTATGCATAAAGATGTATATTTATATAAAGATGCACACACATATACATGGACACATCTATATGAAAGTCGGTCATGATATACAGCGATGTCTCACTGTGGGCCATGGTCAAAAAGATCATTTGAAAAGTAGTGCAAAGTCCGTTTTAAAATAGTGTAGCATTATCATTCTATTTCATGCTTTAAGAAGGAGCCAGTGAATAGAAGGGAAGTTGACTTAGAAAAACAGAGTATGGGAAAGAAATTTTGTCAACAGTGTGTTTAGTACTGCAAAGGGGAGAATACTCTGGGGGAAAAAATAAGACAACAAAACAAAATCCAAAAACCTTCTTTAGAGTGATGTTGGAGTGATGTTATCTGTGACAGTATAGAGGGTGTTGACTTTTGTGAATTAAGGGAAATATTACCCTAATCCATTCTTATTCTGGGTTAACCAAGGAATCTTCTGAAGAAAATCCCACTTATCCAGGTATTTTCCTCCTGGGAAGAGGTATCCTGGTTTAGGGACTAAGATATGCCCATTTAGTAAAAGAGGTGTATTTCACATTACATATATAAAATTGTGGAGTCCAGATTCATCCATCAGGTCTCTCCTCTGAGAGCTTGTGAAAGTCAGCTACCAGGAGATAGATGGTCTCTGAAGAAAGAGAATATTCGAGCCTCTGGGCAGGAGAGACTCTTCCAGGTTTTATTGTGCAGTGATCAGCAGATTCTGCTGACTTAAGTGTGGCATTTCCTCTTTCTCAGCCAAGGTCAGGAGCTGACTGCTGTGTTGTAAGGACCCAGGGCAAAATGCTGCAAGACAGGCTACACAGCACAAGTTTAGACCTTCTGCTTAGGAAAAATATAATAGGATCAGGAAAAAAACCCCACTTTCATACAGACACGCATTTCAGTAAAAATTGCAAGCTAACAAGTGATAGACATGGTACTAACTCAACAAGCATTTCACAGCCCTCGGATATCTAGAAGCCTCCTGACAGGCAAAGAAAAGAAAAAAAAAAAACAACTATTCTTGACAGATGCTCTTAGATCAATAAACTACAGATGGTGTTTAACAACAATGTCCCTGGCTCTGTTTCCTATCTATATACACACTTCTCTGAGAGAAGTATCTGGCATCCATACAAATATCATGCTGAATAAAGGACCAGGATCCTGACTCTACATAGATGGTTTGGGGAAAGTATCACTTGACCCTCTAACCCTCAATTTCTGCAACTGCAAAACACAAGGATGGGAGGAGGAGAGGAATTAAAATGCTTTTAAAATTTACAGAACTGTAGGGATCCAATAAGATGATAGATACAAAGCATTTAGGACCATGCCTCAGTCTGTCAGTTCAGTTGCTAAGTAGTGTCCAGCTCTTTGCTACCCCATGGACTGCAGCATGCCAGGCTTTCCTGTCTATTACCAACTTCCAGAGCTTGCTCAAACTCCTGTCCACTGAGTCAGTGATGACATCCAACCTTCTCATCTTCTGTTGTCCCCTTCTCCTCCTACCTTCAATCTTTCCCAGAATCAGAGTCTTTTCAAATGAGTCAGTTCTTCACATCAGGTGGCCAAAGGATTGGAGCTTCAGCTTCAGCATCAGTCCTTGCAATGAATATTCAGTACTTATTTCCTTTAGGATGGACTGGTTTGATTTCCTTGCAGTCCAAGGGACTCTCAAGAGTCTTCTCCAACATGGCAGTTTGAAAGCATCAGTTCTTCAGTGCTCAGTTTTCTTTATGGTCCAACTCTCACATCCATACATGACTATTGGAAAAAACCTTAGCTTTGACTATATGGACCTTTGTTGGCAAAGTAATGTCTCTGCTTTTTAATATGCTGTCTAGGTTGCTCATAGCTTTTCTCCCAAGGAGCAAACATCTTTTAATTTCATGGTTGCAGTCACCATCTGCAGTGATTTTGGAGCCCAAGAAAATAAAATATCCCACTGCTTCCATTGTTTCCCCATCTATTTGCCACGAAGTGTTGGGACCAGATGCCATGATCTTAGTTTTTTGAATGTTGAGTTTTAAGCCAGCTTTTTCATTCTCCTCTTTCACTTTCATCAAGACGCTCTTTAGTTCTTCTTCTTTACTTTCTGCCATAGGGTGATGTTATCTGCATATCTGAGGTGATTGCTATTTGTCCCGGCAATCTTGATTCCCTCTTTTGCTTCTTCCAGCCCTGTATTTCACATGATATACTCTGCAAATAAGTTAAATAAGCAGGGTGACAATATACAGCCTTGATGTACTCCTTTTCCTGTTTGGAACCAGTCTGTTGTTCCATGTCCAGTTCTAACTGTTGCTTCTTGATCTGCATACAGATTTCTCAGGAGGCAGGTCAGGTGGTCTGGTAGTCCCAACTCTTGAAGAATTTTCCACATTTTGTTGTGATCCACACAGTCAAAGGCTTTAACCTTTGAAGTCAATGAAGTTGAAGTAGATGATTTTCTAGAATTTTGTTGTTTCTTCTATTATCCAACAGATGTTGCAATCTGATCTGGTTCCTCTGCCTTTTTTAAATCCAGCTTGAACATTTGGAAATTCTTGGTACATGTACTGTTGAAGCCTCACTTGGAGAATTTCCAGCGTTTCTCTTCTAGCATGTGAGATGAGTGCAATTGTGTGGTAGTTTGAATGTTCTGTGGCATTGCCTTTCTTTGTTTTGGAATGAAAATTGACCTTTTCCAGTTCTGTGGCCATTGCTGAGTTTTCCAAATTTGCTGGCATACTGAGTGCAGCACTTTCACAGCATCATCTCTTTTATTCTGTTTCTTTCCTTATAATTCTGCGGGCTACTTGAAAGGCTTTTTAAATTCCGTCTTTAGTTACAATGTTTTTGAGTATATTTCTTTGTATACTTTTCACAGTGTTTGCTCTAGTTATTGCAATATATACATACATTTGTGACTTAAAACAGTGTACTAATGCCAACCTTTTGTCACCTAAGTAAAATATGAAATCATCACTTTGATTTGGAGTTTTTTGTCTTCCTCTGCTGTTCAATGCCATTGTCTTGAGTATTAATTTTTGTTTTGACTACAAAACATGATTTATAAAACTCATAAAGGGGAAGCATAATGCATTGCTTCTACTCCTGTGTTTGCTTTGTTATTTCTTCCTGCTTCCTGATGCTTCACTATTATTGTTTTTTAATCAGTTTCTTTTCTACTTTAAAGTTCTTCAATCAGTCCTTAAGAGTAGGTTGTTAGTGAAAAATTCTTTAGTATTTCTTTGCTTTGACTGAGTCTCTCTGTTTGTTTCTACTGTTTTCTCTTGTAGATCTTGATGGGTGTGGAGTTTCTCAGGTCCAATAAAGGTGAACGCTTGCCCAGGCTGCTTTTTATTGATGTTTTCCGTTTTTCTTTGTTTGTTTTAAGGAGAAATGAATCAACTTATGTTTCCTTTTACTGCTAGCTTGGGTATCAGGAGACACTGATGTGGGTCTTCTGTTGTACAGAGGGCTATAAGACATTCTGCCACTGAGATGTTCACACCTGGATTCTCATTCAGCTTCTTATCCTTTTCAGATTTCTCCTTTGGTTTTTTCTTACTATTTGCATGGTTTATAACTATATTTAAAGAGGGAAAGCAGGACCATATGGGTCTGCATCATCCTCAGAGGACTAGAAATTATAAACTGATTTTCGACCCAAGGTCCTTACAAGTTTAATGATGCCCAATACTGAAAACAAACAACACATCACTGGAAATGTCTTTTGGATTCAGACTCATGCAGAGTCCTTAAACTCCATGCTTGACACAAACTTCTTGGTAAACAGAAGGGTCTCGAGAGCCTGTGGTACACTGATAGTTGGGAAACTGTCTTTACCATAATTTTTCTTACAAGTTTAAAGGTGCTTTAACCTATTCCTATGTAGAAATTGCAAACGTCATCTTCCTTGATCATTATGACCTTTATATTTTCTTCTGGGTGATGTTCTTTTCTTTGTTCCTGGAGCCTTTCTGTTATAGCAAGCGATAGCCATGAGTACAGCCTTCTTAGGCAAATCCTATTGTCAGTGATGTATATTTCATATATTGATATTTCCTTTGCTTTTCTCCTTAGAATACCTGTATTCCATGTTGTCCTCATTAATTATCTGGTTGACTGTAACACATTTGATTCATTTAAGCAAAGATAGCTTAAATTTTGTTTACCTTTAAGCTAAGGTATTAGCTCAAATTAGCTTTAATTATGCACACATTGCACTTCCTAGAAAATATTTCCCTATAATAATGCTTTTTAGTGTCTCAACCTCAAAGATAGTTGATTTAGCTATTTAAATACTGTATATAATATACACAGCTGGGATATATTGTAGACTCAGCTGCCATATCCATCTCCTGTGAACAAATAGGAGAGACAAATGGTCCCTGTAATTTAAGAATATTTTATGTCTTTATTTTGCTTCCTAATGTGTATATAACTACATTGCACAGTTAGAATATGTTTTGTCACAGAAAGAACATGTTGCAACATGTATCCTGTGTCTCATATCATTGATACCTATTGTTTGCTAATAAAGTATTAGGCGATACTAACTTTTTAGACTTGTCTACTAAATTTCAGGGATGCAGGAGATTCCCATGTGGATATTGGGCCTCATAATAATTAAATATTAATTGGTAGGCTATAAATTTTATTGGTTTTGTATACTCTTATCCTTGCATTGTTAAGTTAAAGGTGATTAAAAGAAGGAAGAGGAAGCAAAGAGAAACATAATTAGGAAGGAGGTAGACAACCCTATCTGCTCAAAACAAAAGCAACCTTGACATGTTAAATAATTGAGCTCAGTTTTCTGTCTATGAAATGAAAGAACAATGAGGTAGAAATTCAGGACTGTAGTGAATGCTCAATAATTATTTCCATTCTATTTTGCAATGGCGATAAATCTGACATAAATGTAAATTGGAGAACAATATGTATCTTCCTTTGTATTCCTCATCTAATTTGAGGCTTTAGGCTATAACTCTGTCTCCATTTGTGACCTATTTTCTTTGAGAACTCCAGAATTTCTCAGTTTGTATGACTTGATTTGATGCAAATGATTAAGATATAGTTACTAGCACCATGATGGCAAGCTGTTTCTTCAGCAACTGCAGAAACAGCAAGCAGAAGAAAATGATTGAGTATAACTAGAGATTTAGAGAGGATTTTGAGCTTTTATTGAGCTCTCAGATTTCTCTCTTCATGCAATTGTACAAATATTTAATTGCATTTTCTCCTTCTCTGAACTTTAACATTTTTATTTCACACATCTTGAGTGATTTCTGATTCCACTTTTGCATAAATAAGAGCTGCTTCACAAAGTTCTGTGGAAAGATGATTGCTTAATATTTCTTTCAGTTTATAGAATGCTGCGACAGAGTGGATAAAAGTAGCAAAGATTGTTTTTTATATCTTTAGCTAATATTTTATGGTGTAGTTTGTTTTGCTGTCATCCTATTGGCTGCATGCTATTATAAGCAAATTTTATTTAAGTCAAATTTTTCTAAATCTTACTATTCCATTCTACTTATTTTATAAATAAGACTATGTTTTTCATATTGATCTCCAATTAAGGTACACTGGAGATTTATTTAAACTGTTACTAAGGTGATAAGGGCTTCCCTGATGATTCAATGGTAAAGAATCAGCCTGCCAATTCAGGAAACCCGGGTTTGATCCCTGGGTCAGAAAAATCCCCTAGAGAAGGAAATGGAGACCCACTCCAGTATTCTTGCCTGGGAAATTCCATGGACAGAAGAGCCTGGTGGGCTACAGTCTATGGGGTCGCAAAGAATCAGACGTGACTTAACAATTAAACAAAAAAAAAAACAAGATGATAATTACACCAACAGAGAAATAACCTCAAGCGTATCACTTTGATTATAGTGTATATTCTTGTTTTCTCTCTATATACATGCTTTTAACTGACATACAGTCAAGTTTTTATGATTTGTACAATGGAGTAACTTAATTTATTATTAAATATATATATATATATATATAACAAATAGAGACAACAAACTAATCATATTTTCCAACCAAATAAAGTTATTTTATTGTCACATGTGAACTTCTGTTTACTATCCACATACAAATGCATTTTATAGAATTGTAGTCACTATGCACATGGCTTTTCTGCTTTTGAAATAATACTATAAATGTTTCTTCTTCTCTCGAGTCTATCATTATGAATTACAAACTTGTTCTCTGTTGCAATTCCATAACTTACTGTTATCCCATCTTTTAAAGCATGTGTATTGTTTCCTATTTATCTACTATCTATGATCACTATGCTTTTATAGCAAAGAATATCTTATTATATGGCCTTGTACATGTATGTATATGTGTGGGCACACTCGAGTTTGTGTGGTTTCTGTTCAGTTATTTCTCTGTTATTGAGTTTCTCAGAATTACAGGTACAACTATAAATTTGTAGGTTTCTATTGCTATGTTGAGCTTTCTAGATGGTGCTACTGGTAAAGAACTAGCCTGCCAATGCAGAAGATAGAAGAGACGTGGGTTCCATCCCTGGGTTGCGAAGAGCCTCTGGAGGAGGGCATGGCAACCCACTCCAGTATTCTTACCTGGAGAGTCCCATGGACAGAGGAGCCTAGCAGGCTACAGTCCATGGGGTTGCAAACAGCACAACTGGAGCGACTTAGCACACACATGTAAAAATGTTACTTTTACATTAAATATATGTGTCTAATATATGTGTTTGTTTCCTTTTTATAAAAAATGCTTTTTAAAAAATTTTATGATTTTGGCTGTGCCTAAGACCCTGATGCTGGGTAAGATTGAAGGCAGGAGGAGAAGGGGACAACCGAGGATGAGATGGTGGGATGGCATCACCGACTCAATGGACATGAGTTTGAGTAAACTCTGGGAGTTAGTGGTGGACAGGGAGGTCTGGAGTGCTGCAGTCCATGGGGTTGCAAAGAGTCAGACACGACTGAGTGACAGAACTGAACTGAACAATTTGTAAAAATATTACTCCTTGCAAAAGTAATGTGAGAATCTGCCTCAATGTATTTGTGAAAATCCCTCTTTTTTCTTTCAACTTAGAATATTAATCTTCCAGTTTTTATTTTCTTTATTAAATATGTGTTCATCATTAAATAAAGAATCAAGAGATTAAGCTTTAAAGTTTTTGAAAAATTTTGTACAGCCTTGATTCTACTTGTTTTATATGTGAAAAGATTCACAAGCTTAGGAAAAAAAAAATGCTATTAGCAAATTAGCAAATTGTGCATCTAACCTGTTCTGCTACTCTGAATATTCTTTATCCTATCAAAAATTTTCCATAAATAATCTTTCATTTTTATAGAAGTCTGGCTAACTAAACTTATACCTATTAGGTCAATCATGGAATTTTTACTGCTAGGCAATAAAGGCTTTCTTGTCACTGTTATTTATCCACACTGTAGTGATTCAAGAGTGTCTAGAGTATGTTTTACCTTTAGTGGAAATTCTGAAGATGATAAAACTGAGCTTAATCACAGCTTGCAATTAAATTTTGGCCTCATTAATAGTTTACTAACCTTTATATGCACTGAGGAAGGCAAACAGATTTTATCTTATGAATCAAGTCAGCTCAACTAGTTGTGTGGTTGAGAAGGACAGAGAAGACCCATTTTTTTCAGCAGGAAAAAATTTTGAAATGCTGAGATTGAGTGATTTGTCTCATATGTCACTAGAATGGGGAAGGCAGATATTGACACATTCCAGGAACTAGATGTTTTTATGCTAATCTTTCCTATTGGTCAGTATAGATTAGCTGCTGCAGGAGAATGAAGAAAGGTAAATGAGCTATTTATAGTTTGTAATTCTGCGAAAAAATTATTACTTAGTTTAGAAAAATCAAGCCTATGAGGCTATGCTGCAGAACTTGGTTGTCCAAATATTCTGCTTACTGCGTCTCACATGTGGGCTATAATGCTGCTCCATCTCACAAGCCTATGGGTACAAGTGAAGTCATACCTACCTTCATTTAAGTTGCATAAGTTCTCACCACTCACTTGTCTGACTGTGGGGCAGTGTAGAACAATGGAAGAAATATTATCCTGCAGGAGACATTTAGGAAATGTGTAGAAGGCTATCTGGCTCACATAGAGATTGGTAGGTGTCACCAGACTGAGTAGATAGGGACTGGAAATTCCAGGAGGCTAAAATGCAAAGGCCAGTTCTGTATAAGAACTCTCCCACGTCTACAAAAATCTTCAGTGCCCACCATGAAAACATCCTAAGAACTGAATAGGAGGAGTCCTGCTCACATATCATGAAAGACAAGTTTAAGAATTTAGAGGTGCCTTTCTCACTTTGGATCTATACTACTTCTTTTTAATTTATTTTTTAATTGCAGTAAAATTAGTTTACAATGTTGTGTGTGTTTCTGCTGTACAGCACAGTAAATCAGCTATACATAAAGCCCCTCTTTTTTGGATTTCCTTCCCATTTAGGTTACCACAGAATACTGGGTGGAGTCCCCTGTATTAAGAGTCAGCTCTCATCCGTTATCCATCGTCTATATGGCAGTGAATGTATTTCGATCCCCATCTCCCAGTTATACTCCTAAACGTCTCCTTTGATCAGGCCCCAGGGGAACACTTGTCTAATGTCTTCAGAACAAAGAATGACTATATGTGAGCAAGGTGAAGATTTTTGGGAGGTGTCACTGCTAAAAGGAATACAGGGAGTATTTGAGAGACAGTTATTCTGAGAGAAAAGAAAAACTAACTTGTCCTATCTGTTATTTCAAGTGGCAAGAATGCAATCAATTCTTGCATAATTAAAAACTGTTTGCAAGAATTGTAGAGCACCCATCTTCTTTTTTTTTTTTTGGAGAAATTTCCAGTTTTATTTTATTTTTAATTCATTCTTATTGGAGTATAGTTGATTTTCAGTGTTACATTAGTTTTTTTGTTTTTTTTGGGGGGGGTTAGGGTGTGTTTTTTATTGACTATTCCTCCCTTTTCCTTTATTTATTTATTTATTTTTTATTGTTTTTGCCATACATTGTCATGATATCACCATGGGTTTACATATGCATCCCCTCCGGAACCCCCTCCCTCCTCCCTCCCCCCCGGGAGATCTCGCTGCACCAGTCCCGAGCATCAATCCTGGGCTGGCAATTGAATGTGCTGTGTTCGTGGATTGGGAGCACCCATCTTCTTAATTCACTCCATCCTTCAGTTTGTGTTACTAGAGTTATCCACAAGTTGATGTTATGTTCTGAACACTTGCTCTTGACCATATAAGGAGTATTTTGCAATGTTAATTCATATCACTATTAGATCTGTATATTTGCAGGTTTTGGTGTGATGTGCAAGAAACAAGGCATAATTGTTTTACAATGGCCACAAAATAAGCATTGAATGTCAAATGTTGAAGATAGTTTTACTTTATAAATTTATTTAATATGACACTTAACTAAGCCAATTAGATGAATGTTCTACTTTATTTAAATATATGCAATTTGAAATTAAATATTAATTATATAAATATGTAGTTTGCCTTTTAATTTACTAATACATTACATAAGACTTTAGGAAACAAAAATTTTAAAAAGCCCAAACCCAATAACTTAAGAGGTAGCCATTGTTGAGAAGCAGACTTATATATTAACAAAAGATTTTTCTTGAAATCTTTGAATAATGTATCACTCACCCATATTTAGTTGCAATTGTGTAATTCAGGGGTGTAAACACGGAAAAGAAATGAGTTTTGATTGTAAGTAGGAGAAATTTGAGACCATTTTTAACAGACTTTGAATCAAATGATACTACATTGTCTGAGATACATGAAACACCCACTTTCATTAGTAAATGTTATTTTAACTTTTATATTTATCATCAAATTATTATATTTTCACATAATTTTCAGGAAATGATTAAAAAAATCTATGCTTTGAAAATGTCCAGTTTATATATTTGCTTGTAGATTACTCATTCTCATTCTTACTTTGACACTGTCTCTAAAAGTCTACCACACAGAATTTCTATGAGTCTTCAATTACTATTTATTTTTTCTAGTTCATTCTCCAACTGTAGTAATTCCTGAAAGACATAGTCTCCAATGATCTTTAAATATTAAAAAGTGAATGTAACCTCAGCATGTGGAGGGATAGAAAATAACTATGCTTATTGTCATAGTTTCTCAGAAGGAATTATTTTCACATGGGGAGAAATATGACCTGGTTTATTTGCAATGATATCACTTTTCCTCAGTTTTCCCACTTCAACTGCCTGGCTCACATAACATGCCTACTTCAGATAAAGTTATTGCCAATTTAGCTTGAGCAACTGTTGCTCTTTATAAAATTAGAGAGAATTGTAGGAAAAAATTGTGTGAATGTGGGGAAAACTAATAAGATAGATTGTAGACATGTTAAGATTGAGATCCCTATTAGAAATTTGATTTGCACATCTTTAGCCTGCCATTGCAGGAAACATTAGAAGTGGGTTTGTTCTCTGGGTTGGGAAGATTCCCTGGAGGAGGGCATGACAACCCACTCCAGTGTTCTTGCCTAGAGAGTCCCATGGGCTACAGCCCATGGGGTCACACAGAGTCAGACATGACTGAAGTGACATAGCACACACACACACACACACACAGCCCTATCTCTGTGGCCTATTTTGTTGGCCTTGCTTTTACTTCAAGCACTGGCATGACAAACAGCTTCATGTAGGGATAACCCGGTAGCCTCATCTCAGATATACCATGAAATTTTATTTCTGAGATTCTCTGATACTGGATATGGGATATTTACTGGCTTTTACACAATCATGAGGAAATTAAAATGGAAAGAATTAACATCTCTTGCTGCAATATTTGACCAGTTAAGGTTGAAAAGCACAGGATATATGGCTTTCTCATATTGAGATGTATAATTTTTAGGCATGATTTTATTTTTTTATTATTTTGTTTGTTTGTTTTTATTTTTTTCTTTACTTTATTGTGTTGGTTTTGCCATACAGTAACATGAAACCGCCATGGGTCTACACATGCTTCCCCTCCAGAACCCCCCTCCCTCCCCCTTCCCTCCTCCCTCCCCCCGGGAAATCTAGATGCACCAGCCCCGAGCATCAATCCTGGGTTGGCGATTGATTAGACATATGATAATTAACATGTTTCAATGCCATTCTCCCGTATCATCCCACCCTTGCCCTCTTCCACAGAGTCCACGAGTCTGTTCTATACGTCTGCGTTCCTTTTGCTGTCTCGCATGCTGGGTTCTCGTTACTGTCTTTCTAAATTCCATATATATGCGTTAGTATACTGTATTGTTGTTTTTCCTTCTGGCTTACTTCACTCTGGATAATAGGCTCCAGTGCCGTCCACCTGAGTAGAACTGATTCAAATGATTTTTTTTTTTAATGCTGAGTAATATTCCATTGTGTATATGTACCACAGCTTTCTTATCCATTCATCAGTTGATGGGCATCTAGGTTGCTTCCATGTCTTGGCTATTGTAAACAGTGCGGCGATGAACACTGGGGTACACGTGTCTCTTTCAATTCTGGTTTCCTCGGTGTATATGCCCAGCAGTGGGATTGCTGGGTCATATGGCAGGTCTATTTGCAGTTTTTTAAGGAATCTCCACACTGTTTTCCATAGTGGTTGTACTAGTTTGCATTCCCACCAACAGTGTAAGAGGGTTCCCTTTTCTCCACATTCTCTCCAGCATTTATTGCTTATAGACTTTTGGATGGCAGCCATTCTGACTGGTGTAAAGTGGTACCTCATTGTGGTTTTGATTTGCATTTCTCTGATAATGTGTGATGTTGAGCATCTTTTCATGTGTTTGTTAGCCATTTTTATGTCTTCTTTGGAGAAATGTCTGTTAAGTTCTTTGGCCCAGTTTTTGATTGTGTCTTTTATTTTTCTAGAATGGAGCTGCAGGAGTTGCTTGTATATTTTTGAGATTAATTGTTTGTCCGTTGCTTCATTGGCTATTATTTTCTCCCATGCTGAGAGCTGTCTTTTCACCTTGCTTACAGTTTCCTTTCTTGTGCAGAAGCTTTTCATTTTAATTAGGTCCCATTTGTTTATTCGTGCTTTTGTTTCCGATAATCTGGGAGGTGGGTCATAGAGGATCCCGCTTTGGTTTATGTTGGAGAGTGTTTTGCCTATGTTATCCTCTAGGAGTTTTATAGTTTCTGGTCTTATGCTTAGATCTTTGATCCATTTTGAGTTTATTTTTGTGTGTGGTGTTAGAAAGTGTTCTAGTTTCATTCTTTTACAAGTGGCTGTCCAGTTTTCCCAGCACCACTTGTTAAAGAGGTTGTCTTTTCTCCATTGTATATCCATGCCTCCTTTGTCAAAGATAAGGTGTCCATAGATGCGTGGATTTATCTCTGGGCTTTCTATTTTGTTCCATTGATCTATATTTCTGTCTTTGTGCTAGCATGATTTTAATTGTATAACTTTAAAACCCATAGAAATTCTTGGCAGAATTAAAAGTCAGCTGACTGAAACTAATCCACTTTGGAGGCAAGGAAAAAAAAAACCCTTAAATGATATATAGCTATTTATAATCCCTTATTTGGCCACTTAATATTCTTTTTAATACTCTTAAATTGTATTTTCAAGATCATATTTAAGTTAAAAAGAGTTTCCACCAATGTACAGATATATTGCTAACATCCTCAGGGTAAACTATTAAAAATCATATGGTTATAATATTATTTTTTTTTACCCACTGTCACTGTTGCATTAATTATAATTACATTGCATACTTTTCCCCATCCTTTTTCATTATCCTATCTAAATTTTTGAAGTTAAAGGAGGTTTCTTATAGACATCATTGCGTTGTCTAGATTTTTTTTTTTGCATTTAGTTTGTCAATCATTGACTTACTTGGACTGGATAAACCACATATATTGAATGTGATTATTGATAAGTTTGAGTTGAAACACAAGTTTTCTCAAATAGACTTCTGGTAATAACATCTACCAATAGTTTGAATCCTTGTGTTAATACTAGATAGTTGTAAAATCTGTTGATTCAATAGGAAAAATGTTAGCTAAAATGTTTTAGAGTTACAGCAAAAAAAATTTTGTTTTACCTATTTTAAAATCAGAGATTACATCATACTACAGTAAGAAAATAGTTCTTTCAGAGATCTATGCTGCAATTTTACCACCATCTGTTTCCCTAAACATTGGAGCACCACAGTGCAGTTTTCTCACTGTATACACCTGTGGTTTTCTTCTGGCTTTGGTCTATATTTACATAATATCTGTCTGAAAATGCAGACTACGTAGTATTTATCTAAACACTGAGATGATGGAGATAGCATAGAAACCCATTCAACTGCTAGACTGCATTTTCTCCTTTACAAAGCAGACAGCTCTTTTGTTATTGTATGGGCAGCTTTGTTGATTATCCTCTCCTCTCCAGTTTCTGTGCTAAATGGCAACAAAGATTCATAGTCAATTTTTCTTGGGAAAAAAAATACCTCTATCTCTCAAAGAAGTATGAAATGTGAAAAACTGAAACTTAGAAAGATTAGCATGCTTCCTTTCCATAAAAATATGTCTAACTAGAGAGTTGAACCTTGCATGTAATATTAGCATGCTGATAAAATAGATATTAGGGAAAGGAAATACTGAAATCAGGTTAGACATTCCAGTTTGCCTCTCCCTACGTAGAACTGAGAAAGTTTTAAGAGAGCAAGATATGTTCAATATTTCTACTTCATCTTTGTAAAATAATGTTCGTCTAGTACAAAAGCTATTAAAAATGACCAAAGAGAAAAATTTCAATGAGATATTAAAAGCTGGACTTCTTATATATTAGCTTTTTCTGTCCCAAAATTTAGTGCTTTCATCTACTAGTTTGGCTAGTACAACAGTTCATCCTTCTTAGTCATGTGTGACTAGGCTTTTCAAAGCTCATTTTTCAAAACAGAGATATATTAACATTTAATGAAAAGCTTAATTCTTTCTGGTTTGGGAGTTCCATTTTGGCAAGAAATGTTGCCCTTGTAAGATTGTTTTTCTTTCTCCTTCTTTCTGGATATTCTTGCCATGTTTGTCTCCTATTCTTTATATGTTCCCACCAATCTCAAAGTTAATGTAATATTGATTTTTTTCCCCTGAAGTTGTGTTTTGCTAGAAATTGGAAGTATTTTTCAGATCAAATGATGTACTAATTTTTAACTGAAACATTGAATGAGATGAACTGTTAAAGTGATAGAATATCTTGGAAAACTTATGATTCCTGTCATTAGACCACTGTAGGAACAGAAAAATGAGTAGGAAGGGCCATTTAGCTGTCAAAATTTTACATCAATACCTTAAAATCAGTCAAGTAGCTTGAAATTTAGTGCCAGTTGTGTTTTATGAAGTATCTTTACATTTAGTAACAAATGTTTAAAAAAGGGGATAGTAGCAGAAGAGAGATTATGCAAGCTGAATTATAAATCCCTAAGTTATCACTTCCAGATGCACTGCCAGAAATTGATATCATAATTGCCTTGTGCTTCTTTGTATACAATTCTTGGACCTCATTTTTAATTTTAAGGATTCCTCTGCATTTCATCAATTCTATGAACATCTCTTTTGCAGCTGTGATTCATAAAGATCTGCCAAACGGAAATCAAACTAAATACACTTGAGAAGAAATACTTTTTCCTTGAGAACATTATGATTGTATGCTCTGTCCCTTTGGACAGCACATTTTTTCATCTCTCCAGAAAAAAAAAAAGTCAGATAGCATAAGGATCAGGAATGTACATTTTTGGAATTACATGCAATTCTACCCCTAAACTTCGTAGGGTTCTAGATATGTAGGCCCAAGGCAGGTGCTAATACCATTATTAGATATTTGAAAGTTATGAATTATAAAACTCTCCTGAGTTTCAAATTATTCAATACAATATTCCCTTTGCTTCTGTTGTGAAAAATGTGCCTTCATGATGACCTGGAAGCTCAAGATTTTATCTGAGGTGTTCAGTCAGTGTAGAGTTTGGCATAAAAATAGGGCATCACAAAGAGGCTTGGCTACTGGCCTCTAGATCTTGGCCTCCAAGTTGTGGTCCACTGCCTTTTTGCCTAAGTTTCTTCCGTGTTCTCTAATAGGGAACTCTGAGTAACTATTGCAGCTTGCGCATCCCAGCTCAGGTTGCTTTCCTGCAAAACTGCTCTTGTTCACTCTCTGGGTTTAGGATTGCCCCCACTTTAAGTGTGCACACGGTTGAGGAGGAGCTGAGATGAGGTGCTCAGTGTTCTCATGTCTCAGCCCTGTGAACATTGTGCCCTACGGAGCAGTACATGTCAGAAGGAGGGAGAGTTCCTCTGCAGTGTAAACCCCAGATCAGGGGCCACCCTTGCCTGGTTCCTAAACTGATAATGTAGGCAGTGCGTGCACACTGAGTTGCTTCAGCTATGTCTGCCTCTGGGCGACCCTATGGACAGTAGCCCACCAGGTTCCTCTGTCCATGGGATTTTCCAGGGAAGAATACTGGAGTGGGTTGTCATGCCCTCCTCCAGGGGATCTTCCCAACCCAGAGACTGAAACCACATCTCTTGTGTCTCCTGCCTTGATAGGTGGGTTCTTTACACTAGTGCCACCTGGAAAGCCCAACTGTAGGTAGACTTACATTTAAATGTTTTTTTCTCCTCAATCATTAGTTGTGTGTTCTTTAACTTAGAACCAAAGTGCTGGGGTTTGAATATCAGCTTCATCACTTTACAGCTGTGAAACTTTGGGAATAGTGTGAACTCTTTCAGTTTCCTCATCTGCAAATGTGGGAGATAAAGATCTCTAATTCAAAGGATTGCTTTGAGAGTTAAGTGTGTTTATATTTAGGAAGTGCTTAGAAGAGATCCTGGCACACAGGAAATACTTGATTGTTAAAGAACTAAAATAATTCTCTTAGTTGTAAAATGAAAATTTTAGTAACATCTTCATTCATTATTTCAGTCGCTAAACTGTATCTGACTCTTTGCAGCCCTATAGACTGCAGCACGCTGGGCCTCTCTGTCCTTCATTATCTCAGAGTTTGCCCATCCTGCCCTCAGCATCAGAGTCTTTTACAGTGAGTTGGCTCTTGGCATCAGGTGGCCAAAGTATTGAAGCTTCAGCTTCAGCATCAGTCCTTCCAGTGAATATTCAGAGTTGATTTCCTTTAGAATTGACTGGTTTGATCTCCTTGCAGTCTAAGGAACTCTCAAGAGTCTTCTCCAGCACCACAGTTAGAATGCATCAATTGTTATCACCAATTCTTCAGTGCTCAGCCTTCTTCATGGCCCAACTCTCACATCCACACATGACTACCAGAAAAATCATAGCTTTGAGTATACAGACCTTTGTCAGCAAAGAGATATCTCTGATTTGTAATATGCTTTCAAGGTTTGCCATAGCTTTTCTTCCAAGGAGGAAGTATCTTTCATTTTTTGGCTGCATCACTTTCTGCAGTAATTTTGGAGCCCAAGACAAGAAAATGTCACTGTTTCCATTGTATCCCCATTTATTTGCCAGGAAGTGATGAGACTGGATGCCCTGACCTTAGTTTTTTGAATGTTGAGTTTTAAGCCAGCTTTTCACTGTCTTATTTCACCTTCATCAAGAGGCTCTTTACCTCCTCTTTGCTTTCTGCCATTAGGATGGTGTCATCAGCATATCTGAGGTTACTGATATTTCTCCAGGCAATCTTGATTCCATCTTCATCATACGAACTTGAAAAAGTCAATAAATAATGTGCAACAAAATTTTTTCCAATGCTTGGCACAAAATAAGTATAGCAGATTGTTAAATAATGATAGACTATAAAGAAGTCAATAAAATACAGGTCTAAACATATACATCATAAGATTACAAATTAGAGCCTTTTGCATTTTTATTGTTCTTCAGTATATATATATTTTTCTTTGACTGTCAGTGATGTTGTGTTTGTCTTGGCTTTGAAAGTTTGAGGGCATAAATATTCCCATTTTAATAAATTGTTTATCATGATTATTAATTTGAGAAATGAGGAATTTCATGTCATATTTACTATTGTAAATTAACCCATTCATTTAGTTGATAAATGTTCTTATAGGCCCTATTTATACAAAAGTGTTGTTGTTGTTTAGTCTCTAAGTCATGTCCAACTCCTGAGATTCTAGCCCACTAGGCTCCATTGTCCATGGAATTTCTCAGGCAGAAATGCTAGAGTGGGCGGCCATTTCCTTTCCCAGGGGGATCTTCCTGGATCAGGGATTGAACCTGCATATTCTGCTTTGGCAAGTGGATTTTTTTGCACTGAGCCATGTGGAAAGCTCTTGTGCTACACCGTTACTTTGTAGTTAACACTGATACTAGTAAGACTGCTGTTGCTGTTGTTCAGTCGTCCAGTCATATCTGACTCTTTGTGACCCCATGGACTGCAGCCAGGTCTCTCTGTTCCTCACCATCTCCTGAAGTTTGCCCAAGATCATGTCCATTGCATTGGTGATGCCATCCAGTCGTCTCATCCTCTGACACCCTCTTCTCCTTCAGCCCTAAATCTTTCCCAGCATCAGGGACTGATGACTCATCAGTCAACTATGAGTTTACTTCATTTTCTCTTAAATAATCTTCTATCCAGAATGACCAATACATGCTGAATTAATTTTACCTTCACAAAAGAGGTGTATGAAGGTTAAAATGGTAAAATACATATTCACTGTATTATGTTTGGAAATTTCTTCATGCTTAAATTTTAGAAGTGACATTTTTCTTTAATATTTACTTTTTAAAGAAGAGGGAAAGTTTTTAGCAATATTCACAGCCAAATAACAGCAGATGTGATCCTTCAATCTAGATAATCGAAGATGGCAGTGTCTCCTTGGAGTTTATATAATTGCTCATTTATACTAAAATGAGTGGGCACATTCACAAAGTGATCTATAAAGCTGTGCATAGTCTTCAAAATATATTCAGATACTGACACTCTAAGATTAAAATTCATTCATAATTCACTGGAGAGAGATAAAATGTAATATAATCATTTATAGCTATTCTTAAGGGGAAGTGGGAAGCTTCATTTTGAAACTAACTACAGAACCATGGTTGCTGACGTGTTAAAATTCCACCATGTAAATTATTAGTAAGGTTATTTTAACATGTTAATTTTATGTATATATAAATATGAGTTTTCCTTTAAACATAAAGTAGTTTTAATTATTCATAGCTTGATAGTCTTCCTGCCAACTGATACACTCAGTCTAGAAGACATACATAGATTTCCTATGCTTCTCCAGCTTCTTTTGGTAGTCATTAATCAAAGGGTGAACACAAAGCATATAAAAATGAATTTTAACGGTGGTAAAGATAAACTTGAGACAGTTTGTTTCAATTTTCTATTGACCTGAACCTTAATCTGATATTTTATAAAAAGGTTAACTTTTCAGCTAAATTCATCAAAAGCATAAATGTATAATTTTAAACATTTTAGCTATCTCAGAATTTGAAATAACTCAGATTTCAGATATGTTACATGGTATTTCTGAATAAAATGAAATTTAAAAAAATATATGGCATTTCATTTTTATCAAGCATAGTAAGTATGCTAAGTATCACTATTCTCATTTACACAGTTGGAGTAAAAGTATTATCTCAAAATATATTTTAAGAATAAAATATAGTATTTTCAAGCACTTAGACTTACTGTGCTGTGCTTAGTTGCTCAGTCATGTCTGACTCTTTGTGACACGATGGACTATAGCCCACCAGCCTCCTCTGTCCATGGGGATTCTCCAGGCAAGAATATTGGAGTGGGTTGCCATGCCCTCCTTCAGTGGATCTTCCCAACCCAGGGATAGAATCCAGGTCTCCTGCATTGCAGGTGGATTCTTTACTGTCTGAGCCACCAGGGAAGCCCAAGGATACTAAAGTGAGTAGCTTGTCCCTTCTCCAGGGGAACTTCTTTACACAAGAATCAAACCGGGGTCCCCTGCATTGCAGGCAGATTCTTTACCAGCTGAACTACCCAAGAAGCCCTAGATCTACTCTAGGACTCAGTATAATGAAAGTGAAAAGTGAAAGTGTTAGTTGCTCTGTCATGTCCAATTCTTTGCAGCCCCATGGACTGTAGACCACCAGGCTCTTCTGTCCATGGAATTCTCCAGGGAAGAATATTGGAGTGGTGCTTTTCTCCCTTACACCGATGCAGTATATTAACACATATAAATGGAATTTAGAAAGATGGTAATGACGATATGCAAGACCGCAAAAGAAACACAGATATAAAGAACAGACTTTTGGACTCTGTGGGGAAAGGCAAGGATGGGATGATTTGAGAGAATAGCATTGAAACATGTATATTATTGTATGTGAAATAGATGACCAGACCAAGTTCAATGCATGAAACAGGGCACTCAAAGCCGGTGCACTGGGATAACCCTGAGAAATGGGATGGGGAGGGAGGGGGGAGGGGGGTTTGGAGCATGGGGACACATGTACACCCTAGGTTGATTCATGTCAATGTGGCAAAAACCACCACAATATTGTAAAGCAATTAGCCTCCAATTAAAATAAAATTAATTTACAAAAAAAGAATACTGAGTGGGTTGCCATTTACTTCTCCAGGGGTGACACAGGGATTGAACCCAGATCTCCTGCATTGCAGGCAGATTCTTTACCATCTGAGCCACCACGGAAGCCCAGTATATTAATACTAAATCCACTCACCATGAAACAGACTTTTGTTTCCAACAAATCTATGTCTGTTTCTTTTTGATGTTTTAGGGGTTTTCTGTGTATCTTTCTTTCTCAAAATATTTCCATTAAGTTATAACTATAATATTTATAGCATATACAATATACTATAACTGTATAATCACAAGTCCTTTCTTTTAATGAGTATATCTTAGTTTTTAAATCATTTAAATATAAACTGCAGTATGTTCATTAAAAAACATTATGGGTCTATAGATTGTTTGGAGATGGTTTTCCTCTTCCAATAAAGAGATTCTCATTTTGCTCATGGAATTTTATTTCCATGTTTAATATTTAATGATTTATGTCAAATACTTGTTTCACTGAACAGTGATTGAATATCTGTTAACTGAGAAGGCAGCGCATCTCTGTTTGAAATCTGTTGCAGGACGTCAACTACCTATTTGGCATTATAGCAAGCAATGTAACCATGGACAAATGGATTTTCCCCTTTAAGCCTCAATTGCTTCATCTGTAAATTAGAGATAATATAATCCAGGGATTTAAAGACTAAATGATATTGTCTTTCAGTATTTAGTCCAATGGTTAGTGTCTTAGTTTGGGCTGCTATAACAAATACACATTAGACTGAACTATTAAACAAAAAAATATTTCTTACAGTTCCAGAGGCTGGGAAGTCCAAGATCTAAGTGTTGACAGAGTCCACTGCCTGGTGTGTTGTTCAGTTGCTCATTCATGTCTGACTCATTGCAACCCCATGAACTGCAACACCCAAGGCCTCCCTGTCATTCACCATCTCCCAGAGCTTGCTCAAACCCGTGTCCATTAAGTCAGTGATGCCATCCAACCATCTTGTCCTCTGTCATCCCCTTCTCCTCCTGCCTTTAATCTACATGTAGGATTGAAGTTAGATGAGCATAAAGCAGATTTCTTAACCTCAGTGGGTAAGTCAATGATTTTATTTTTAAAAATAAACCAGCAGTAAAAGCACATTTTGACAAGTGAAGGTGCAGAGTGACGGGAGTTTGCACCTGTGTCATAGAAACACAATGGGAATCATCTGAAAGACGCAAGACCCAGTGTTGATATAACAGTTGCATCATAATTCACCATAGTGTACCCACTTCTCTGAGGCTTAAATCCCTTCTTCTACCTGTCATCACAGTCCTGGAATTTCTGTTTCACAAAATAAAGTATGGCTCATCAGTCTCCTTCCTTCTTGGCACCTTCATAGTAGCCCTTCCTGGTCTTACCAGTATGTAAATGCTACACACTTAAGAGTCACTCAGTCATGTCCTACTCTTTGTGACTCCATGGAGTGTAGCCCACCAGCCTCCCCTTGTCCATGGAATTCTGCAGGCAAGAATCCTGGAGTGGGTTGCCATTCTTTTCCCTAGGGGATCTTCCCAATCCAGGGATTGAAGCCAGGTCTCCCACATTGCAGGCAAATTTTTTACCAACTGAGCCATCAGGGAAGTTCCTATATACTAGGAGAGTGCTTTCCAAATAGACTTCTCATAGTCAGTTTAATATTTCACTCCCTTTGATTTTACACTCGCAGAATCAAGTCCTAATACAGATGCTCTCCTGCTTTGGCAGGCACATGCTAAGTAATGCAACTCTGGTAAGACTCTAGTCAATTTCCCCTTTCCCCCATCAGAACGCCAATATTTCCCTGGATGGGTTATGTTCTGACATAAGTTTTTGTTCTAATGGGTTAGAGAAGAGTTGAGACTTAAGCTTTTTTTGTAGAATTGTAACCTCAACATCATCTTCAAGCAAAAGGGGAGACTAATCATTTAAGGAATAAGCCACTTTTGCTAAATCAGATTTCAAAAAGAAATGAGAATAACCTCTTCAAGATTGCATTTTCCATTGAAATACGCCTTTGATGGAGCTTTTGCATAACACTTTCACTCTTTTATTTTTTTTGCACATGTATAAACAGTAGTAAAGATTTTGAGAGGCATATATTTGATATTCATTTGTCCTTTATCATATAGGATTTACTTTTAAAGTTTTAGAAAAATATCTGAGTATATCAGGAAGCTAATAATTTATATTTATCATGATTTGCCTTTAAGAAAAGGAACTGACAATTAGAAAGAAGATGAAAAACATTTGATTTTGATAAAGAGAAGTTCTTCTATGGAAGTTGAAAGTCAGCAATTTAAAAAGACTTTGTATCATAACTATCACCTCCACATTTAAATGAAAAATGAAAATGTGATGAAATGTGTGATGAACCCTTGAGAACCTTTCTTGTAAGTAGTGATAGCATAAGCATCTGTCTTTTTCAGGTAGAAGTGTTTGGGGCAGCCAACCCTCAGTTTTTCAGACTCCAAGTAGTAGAAGAAAGCCACTATTGTAAAAATGAAACATACCTGCTATAGGTTACTGTTACAGCTTTCTATTTTTCTTTTCTTTTTCTTTAGTTTTGAAATTATAAAAGATATTTTAAGATTTACTACAATTAAATTTAACAAATGACAAGAATCAGAGATGTAACTGTAGCACAGTGAGCTAAAAGCACCCCGAGATAAAAGCACCCCTCCTGGTGATTGTCAGCTGTGCAGTGAGATGATTTAGAGATAATTCTGGTTCATGCACAGGACTTCCCAGGTGACACTAGTGGTAAAGAACTTGCTTCCCCAAGTAGGAGCCTCACGAGCTGCCAGTTTGATCCCTGTGTCAGGAAGATACCAATTGGCCTTCACATTTTAAAAAAAAAGATTAACTTTAGGTATTGGTCGTGATGCAATAGACTCTATGTAAATGAACTGATACTTAATGAATTAATGCTTTTGTCCTCACATTAACCCTATGGGGTTGTACAGTTTTTATCCCCATTTTATAGATGAGGAAGTCAAGGGACCTAGTGAGATATAATGTTTACTGATGCTGAACTTTGATCTCTTCCCAAAGACTTTGTCTGAAATAGAGGCTTCTATCTGGAACCTCAGAATTGATCTTCTTAGGAAATAAGGTCTTTGCAGATGTAATTAGTTAAAGAGTTTAGAGTGGAATCCTCCAGGTTTAAGGATGACTAAATCCAGCAAAAGTCATCTGTGTTAGACGAGGGGACACTGAGTGAGACACAAGGAAGAAGGCCGTGTGGAAATTGAGGCTCAAAGTAAAAGTTTTGGAATCAGCTGGCTAGAGTTCAAAGCCTGGTTTACCATTTCCTAGAAGCTGGGGCTGAAGCACGTTACCTAATTTATTCAATCATTCATTTTCTCAACTGTAGTATATAAACTGATAGAATGTGAAGGCAACAAAACAGAGATACTCCTATTTCATAAAGCCACTAAGTACACCAATATTTCAACAAGAATTTTCTCAAGGTTACTCTGCAAGTCTTCTGAAATTAATAATTTTATAAAATTTTATTTATAAAATAAAATTAAAATCAGTTTTGTGTGTTAAAATGGAAAAAAATGAAGGAGAAAGATAGAAAGATATTCATATATATTCATATATCTCACCTTGATTCAGTACTGTCCTTGTCGCCTCTCCCGGTGTGAGTAATGTTATTTTGTCTGTAGTAAATTATACTGATTTGTATGAATTATGTTCGATACATAAAGTCTAATTGCTCATAAACCTAGAAACATAAAAATAAGAGAGTGGATATATTTAGTATGCAAAAGCCCACAAGATATATCATACATATTTTACTTGTGTTTCACCTTATTGAATTACTGTCTGTGATTTAGGGTGATGGGCTATCAGCAACGTCTCCACAGAGACCCTGACACTCTCATCCTCAGTGAATATTTGCCTTTGGGAAAACTTATTTTTTTCTGGGCCCTTTTATGGATTCATTCAATGAGCAGATATTTTATATAGATTTTGATATTAGAAGAGTATCTCAAAACATGTAGTTGTCTTCAGCAACTAACAACTACAACTGAACCCAGCAGATGAAGCTATTAAACAATTAGCAATACTGAGGAAGAAGTACCTAAGTACGTCTCAGAGAGTGAAATCAGGAGTGTTGGGACACTAGCAAAAGATTCATCAAGGAGGTATATTAGATCTGCTCTTAAAAGAAGTACAGTAAGTCCTCTACATACAAAGAAATTCCATTCTGAGACCACATTCATAAACCCAATTGTTCATAAGTCCAACAAAGTTAGCCTAGGCACCCAACTAACACAGTGGGCTATATAGTACTGTACTGTAATAGGTTTGTAATACTTTTCACACGAATAATACATAAAAAACAAACACACAAAAATAAAGAAAGCATTTTTAATTTTAATGTAGAGTACCTTGAAAAGAACAGCTGGTATATAGGGGCTGGCATTGAGTGAAGAGGCAAGAAAGGTTGCTGACTGGAGGAGGGAGAGGAGGTGGGAGATGATAGAGCTGAAGGATCATCAGCAATGGGAGATGGAGGGCAAGCTGCAATTTCACTCAAGCCTGACATTGATGGAATGCATGTTTGCATCTTGGAAAGTTTGCAACTTGAAGACTTGTATGTATGTGACTTATTGCACACTCCTATTTGACAGGGTGCATGAGTTTGGGGACATGGGAAAGATTATGAATACCATTCACCAAGTCAAATACACAAGTGGAACACTATGAAAGCAGAATATTACTCTAGAGAAGTTATCTATATATATATTAAGTTCACATCCTAATAGAAGCGACAATATTGAAAGGAACTGACATTGGGTTGAAAGTCAGAATTTGATCAGGAATTAGGCCTGCTATTAAATGGGGCCCAAGTAAAGAGTACACACAGAGGCCCATATATCATGTGTCTAAAGTTTAAGAAATTTTAAGTCAAGCTAACTGCTAAATGAAGCATATAGCTTCTGACATGTCATATATAATTTCATATTGTCCTGAAAGATCAGGCTATAATCTAGAAATGTAGGATTTAGCAAATTCCAACAGAATGATCCAACAAGAAGAGAGTTGGTTCATGGTTTATGGTTCTTTCTTTTCCACACCTGGTTCCATCTGGCCTCAGAGTAGGCCTGATGCTCATGCACCTGGAGACCCCAGTCCACAACTCTGCCACATCCCTGCAAACTGAAATATCTTGGACATTAACCGAGAATCAAGATATACTCTTCAGTGACACAGTTCACTCTAGAGAGAAGGGAGCTTGGTAAAAGGCCATTGTAGGTCTTGGAAAAAATAAGTGTCATTTGGCCAAAAAATTAGATGAATCCAAGAACTGTGAGAATGATCTAGAAGGGTGCCAGTTTCTTCCCTCCCATGGACCGCACAGTCTCCTCTTTCCCTATATAATTGTGTGCTCATAGTAGAGCTATGATAGACACTTCTAAAGCAGGAAAACTTATACGCTAATTTTACAGTCTGGGCACCTTCATGCAAATACTTTTAAACAGTAGATTTTTATGTGCAGTTTTGCTTTTTACATAGCTATAAATTTGGGGAAGAAATAGATAGAAATACTTCTCTTTTCAAGGAGAAGCAATATTGCACAACATCAAATCTCTTCAAAAGATCTTGTTTGTTAAAGTGCTTCATGATAGTATAACTAGAATTGGCAAGCTACTAAAAATGTGGCCTTGACCATTTTTCATGTGTAATGCTCTGCTTATTTCAAGTACCTGGAACAATGATTCCAAGCTGCTGATTTAGTCCTGGGAAGACATCCTCACAGTGAGAGTAATAGATGTACTTCAACTGAGATTTGCATATATCTATGGTAAGTTCATACCACTGTTTCTGACATTTTCTGTTTACTTTGACATAGAGAGGCAAGAGGAAGGAGAGAGGCAAAGAACTTAATGGCTGTAGATCTGAAGGTGGAATCTAGCCAACCTGTTTTAAAATAGCATCACCCATTGCTCGTTATCCATTTTTTAAGAATTTATGTTGAGACTATGCCCCACTCCCCAAGCAATTCAACTCTGAAAAATTATTACCTTCATGATGAACAATGTACTAAACAAATATAAGAACAATGGTGAATGAAAGAATAACTATTGTCTTAAAATTTTTATTCATTGATTTTTGGCTGTGCTGGATTTTTATGGCTAGGCTTCTCATTACAGTGGCTTCTCTTGTTGCAGAGCACAGGTTCTGGGGTCCAGGTTTCGGTAGTTATGGTACACGGGCTTAGTTGCTAAGTGGCATGTGAGATCTTCTCCAACCAGGAACTGAACCTGTGTTCCCTGCATTGGCAGGTGGATTCTTAACCATTGGACCACCAGGGAAGTCTTGAAAGAATCATTCTGATGTTGAAAATATTAAAAACATCATTCTGTCCCTAAGGATTGAAAAATATTCTCATTTTAAAGAACATACATTACAGGCTAATATTTTCAAGTTTTCTTTCATTTCTTGAAAGCAAGAAATGATTTGATCCTGAATTGATCTCTAAAATAAAGGTTTTTTGTCTGCTTGTTTGTTTTTAAAACAGTCTCTGCTTATATCATAGGTTCTCCTATCACTGAAGAAGTTGCTTCAGTCATGTCCGATTAATACAAGGTCATGTACGAAAGAGTTATAAGAATGGCTGGACCCAAATGCTGGTTTTCTCATCTATGTAGCTTGAACTCCAGGAAAACTTGAACTTTTTAATATGATAGAGTTTGAACTTCCCATCCACTTGGGAGCTCTAATTTTAAATGGTTCTTTGGAATGTATATGGACAGAGGACTTGCCTAACCTGGGGATCCTAAGTGGCTGGTTGAAAAGCAGACTTCTTTGATCTATTTCCTGAAGAGTCAGGCTGTCATGAAGTCACAGAAAAGATGATGAAAGCCATGAACTCCAGATTCAGAAAAGCTCATGCATCTTCATATGCTCAAAATTTTGCAAGTCATTTCAGGGAGGTCCTGTCTTGCTCAGAACTTCTTCATGGGACCTCTTAATTCCATCAATCATGGGATCCATAATCCCCTAATACCAGATAATTTGCAGACATTAGTCATTTAGAAAGCATATTTAGATAAGATAAATCTTAACTGTTCTTGAAGAAGTGAACTGAGGAGAAGAGACTGGTTAGAATTATAAAATAAAATTTGTTTCTTATTTTCCATTAAAAAATGGAGTCTCCTGAGTAAAGAAGTCCTTAGTCTTTTTAGAATTTCAATTTAATTGAGAGTCATTCGTCCATGAAGTGCCCTTCCTTTAAACATTGTTATGGAAAGCAGTAGTTTAAGGATTAAGTATACAATCCTTTATAAGCAGATTGACTGAGTTTGCTCTTCAACCTCTTTGCATCTTAAATTACCTACAAAACAAATAGTAATGATGTCTAGCTTGTAAGGTTGTTTTGAATATTATGTGAATTCACTTTGTATGTGAAACATTTAGCAAGGTATCTGATATAGTAAACAATAAATATTAGCTATCATTCTTATAAGAAGAAAGTGTATATGCAAAAGTTTCCATTCTTTTTTCAAACAGATGTGTATTTAAGAGAAAATGCCCATCATAAAAGTCAATATGTAATATCAAGTACTGACATTTACATTTGGACTCAAAAGTGAATTGTTAATGGGATATTTTAGTAATATGTACAGACTTCTTTTCTTTGAGTCTAGTCAAGTCATAGTCGGTGCGGCGAGGTAGAAGATCAAAATAATAACCAGTGTTTAGTGCACAGAAGTCTATTAAATGGGCCTGAAAAAAACTCCTATCTTGGAAATTTTATCTTTCAAGGAAATGATTTAGGATGTTAAATAAGACAAACACAACCTGAATTCCTTTTGATATGGAACACATTTTATACTCTGGATTTCACATATTTAAATGTAATGAATGAACAAAGGAAATGAATCTTGTTAATGAAGTCCTGGATGATGTGATGAACTTTGAATACTAGGATTTTGGAGTGTTTGGAGAACAAAGTTTGTATTGGCATTAACTCTACTATTTATTTTCAAAAAATCTTCTTGCATTTCCTTGTTTTCTATTGTAAAATTAAATTTTGAAATGCACAATATACATCTGAAATCAATACACATTTGAAATGCTAACTATTACTCCTGTTTCAATACAATTGCACTGAATATGCAAATCTGTGTCATCCAGTCCGCTGTTTATGAACAGCTTGAAAAGGGAGATAGTGGGGTTAATGCAGCACCAGAATCTTATTCTGCAAGCCAGTTAGGCTTCCAGGAGACAAGACTTATTATTCTGTTCAACTTCATTATTATTTCAGTCCCACAAGGGAAGTGCAGTTTCTCTCTTTTGCAAGATGCTCCAGGAAATTGAGGCACAATTCCCACCTAACAGAAAAGATTGATAAAATTTTAGGCCTAAATATCCAGGTGTTTTGGTTACAAGAATGCTTGCCTTTGTATTTCTTTCTTCTGCTTCTATAGATCACAGTGTCTTTCCAATTGACTACTGAGGAAAGGAAGTCATTCCCTTTGTATTTCTAGTTGTCCTAAAGATGATATTTTCACAAAATCTCTTTCATGTATTATTGTAGAATATAAGATTATTTTTTCACAAATACTGACAACATCCACATGGCCATTTTTCTTAATGGCTTCTGTGTGGATACTTGGAATGGTACTTTGGATTTCTTCTTTCACATTCTCACATTATTTTTCATAGTTCTAATGATTTTCACTCACCTAATGTTTACATAAATTCTATTTGTGGTTCAAGGCATTAAAGACTCATCTTCCTTACAAAGCCTTCTCTGACCACTCCAGGGAAATTGATCATCCCTTCCTCTCTACGGCATTGATTGTTTGTGACATTTATTTAACATTTATGAATGGCTGTCTGGACAAGACCACATTTGGCTATTATGTACGCAAGTGTACAAGGTGGATAAGAATATCAGCTCCTCTGTGACAAAAATTATGTTACACTTTTTGCACTGGCCTTAGTCCCCTCATCTATGCTTCAGAACCCAGAAATACAGGTAATGAATCTAGCTGTAGAGTCCCTTTCTGGGTGGAGCCCCTTGCCTGTCCCCACATATTCTATTCCAGGTACAGGAAGGATCACACACCTCCAGTTATAGGTTAGAATCATGGAGCACTGCTCTAGCCAGGGTCACAATTTATCCTGGTGTTGACTCTGTGGTTGTGGGTAAAACATATGGGGGACCCTTCAAAACCCTTCCGCCCACTATTTACAATAGCTAATACATGAAAGCAACCTAAATGTCCATCAACAGATGAATGGATAAAGATGATGGGAGATATACATATATATATATATATATGCACACACACACACACACACACACACACACACACACACACATGCACACATGCATATACATACAGTGGAATATTACTCAGCCATAAAAAGAATAAAATAATGCCATTTACAGCAACATGGATGGACCTTTGTATTACTGCATTAAGTGAGGTGATGCAGAGAAAGACAAATATATGATACCACTTATGTCTGGAAATCTAAAAAAGAAATGATACAAATGAACTTATTTACAAAACAGAAACAGACTCACAGACATGGAAAACAAACCTATGGCTACCAAGGAGGAAAAGGGTGAGGGATAAGTTAGAAATTTGGAATTAGCAGAAACAAACTGCTACATATAAAACAGATAAACAGGGTCCTGCTGTATAGCATATGGAACGATATTCAATATTGTGTAATAAATAGCTTGTAATAAACTATATGGAAAAAATTTTGAGAAAAGAATATATGTATGTGTGGTGCTGGTGGTTTTATCACTAAGCGGTGCCCGACTCTGATGATCACATGGACTGTAGCCCACCAGGCTCCTCCGTACATGGGATTCTCCAGGCAAGAATACTGGAGTGGGTTTGCCGTTTCCTTCTCCGGGGGATCTTCACAACCCAGGAATCAAACCTGGGTCTCCTGTATTACAGGTAGATTCTTTACCAACTGAAATATGAGAGAAGTCCCAATATAGAAGTATATTATATATATATGTGTGTGTAATAAAACCTCTGCTTCCCTTTAACCTTCAGTGACCACCTGTTATTGGTAGATCTCATCAAACTTTCAAACACTATCATTGAGTCTAAATAGCAGGCTCAAAAAATGTAATTCTGAACTCCTTTCATGAGAACCTTAGAGACACTATGATCATTTTCTCCGCTCTCACCATATTCCAGGATTTATAGAGTGAGGAGAGGGGGCAGAGAGGACCTGGTTGAACTGAAGGAGGGCCAGGTTAGATTTGAAGTTGGAATTTCCCTAGGGCTTGTCCCTGGGCAAGAAGCAAGGTCTGAACAAGAAACTTACTGCAGAGAAATTTACATAGGCAAGTTACCAATAAAGAGTTGGAGATTAAGATACTGTTCTAAAAGATTACAATAAAAATAAATTTCAATCAAATATATTTGTGGAAAAACTGAGTTATCTTTCTGTTTTCTCTATAATAAAAACTATGAAATTGCTGTTCTTTGTTGAGACATTTGAAGTTGCTATTGGTTACTCACTATTGGTAACTTGCCTATATAAATTTCTCTGTACTGTATATCTGGTATACAGTAGGGCAAAAATATTTCTTCATTTCTGTCATTTTAGTTTCTAGCCATCCACTATCTTTCTGATTTTTTTCTCTAATATTTAGTAAGTATTTTTCCAACAGCCACCATCTGCTAGATACTGTTTTAATTTCTATGAAGGATATAAGAAAAAAGCAACAATCTCCCTGCCCTTAAAACAATGTAGGTATAAAAACAACAAAAACAGGGTAACTGAATCTCAGGGAGCAAAGGTGGGAGTTATAAGGTTGAGGCTTGTGGAGAAGTTAAGGGTAGATGGAAAGGGGATTTCAAATTCTTTTTCAAAAGAAACGGAAGGCTATTAATGAGATTCCAGCAAAAGATAAAATGGCTTTCGAAAGAATGTAACCTTGCTGTGAAAATGAATTAGAGGAAGTAGAGACTAGGCAGGAAGGGATCCCAAGAAAAATTGATAGAGATAACTGATTTGAATAAGATTGGTGATAGCCAGCTGGACAGAAGTGGAGGCATTAGAGAAATATTTTGCAGGGAGACTCAACAAGACTTGGCCTCAGGGCTCATAAAAGACAGGACCATGCCAAAGAGGATTTCAAAGTTATTAGATGATGGCTCTTATTTTATAATTCCATATTATATCCTTTTCTCTGTGTGAATACCCTTTCCTCAGGTGTATTGGAAATTCCTTATGAAGCCAGGTATAGCAGAAATGTATACATCTCTCAAACGCTTCTCTTAGAACAGATAATCAGTAAATGCTCGATCAGTGAGTAATTGCTTAGGAAAAAAAAAGAAAGAAAGAAACTTGTTTAGTTTTGTGTGGTTGCCCAGGGACCAGGTGGCCTTTGTGCAACTGATTATTTCAATCTCATTAAAAAATACCAAGTTGTGATCACTCACAGCCATGGCGATAAGCAGGACTTTAAGAAACTTCCAAAGAATCTCACATCTTCATTATACTCAGTTTAATTCCTTCTTCTTGAACTGTTAGCTAGCTGACAATAAGTAGGATCTACTTTATTTTCTTCTTGTTAGTGACAGTGAAAAAAATGTGCTGCTGTTGAGAGAAGCAAGACAAGATAATGCCAATATATCTACTAAAAGGGCAGTCACCTGGAAATTATTGAATTCTAGAAATACATGATAAATATATACATTGAAAATAAATGTTAGTTTTAAAGCTAAAGTATTTTAATAATTTGCATTTTAAAAAATGAGTATTTCTGAGTATGTGTATGTCTGTTATCTTTAAGTTAGTGGTATCTTGACCTTGCAAGAGGTTGTTAAAATTAAAAAAAAAAGAGAGAGTGAGAAATGTTTATAGGATAATAGTGAGCATGAGGAGTCAAAGGACTGGAAAAATTATAAGTACTTGAATAAAAATCACAAAAGTTCCTTTTGAAAAGAAATAGGGTTGAGTGAGTAGTCAAAATCATTCCTAGTTTCTCTGAGGTGGAAGGCTAGATTGAGTGAAATAGTGGAGAGGGTATGAGTTATAGTCAAGTCATCACATACAGAGATACTTGATTTTACCTTTGGAAGACCGGCATGACTTCTTGACTTCTTGCCTCCCAGTCATTCATCAAGTTGCTGTTAGGTAACTCTAGTGTATTGGCTATTGATGGTACAAAAATAAAGTGTAATCCTTCTCCTGAAGAATATGTCCATAAGGGTGACAGACATATAAACAGATCATTATAATATAGCATGGTAATGTTGCCTTCTGGGCAAGACTGACGTAAGTCCTGTCCTGGTCCACAGCAGACACCATCCTGTCTGGGCACTTATTACTGAAAAGTCTGCCCATGACTCTCCAGTCCTTCACAGAACTGTACTCCAAATATACTCCATGGACTATAATTCATAGACTATATTATTATATTATATATCATATTATAATAATATATTATTATTATTATATTAGGTTATTAGATTATATTCATAGACCATAATTCTCCAGGCTAGAACACTGGAGTGGGTAGCCTTTTCCTTCTCCAGGGGATCTTTCCAGTGCAGGGATCAAACCCAGGTCTCCTGCATTACAGGCAGATTCTTTACTAGCTGAGTCACAAGGAAAGCCCACGAATAATGGGGAGGATAGCCTATTTATCCCTTCTCCAGCAGATCTTCCTGACCTAGGAATTGAACCGGGGTCTCCTGCATTGCAGGTAGATTCTTTACCAACTGAGCTACCAGGGAAGCCCGAGTACTCCAAATACTTGCTACCAATTATTGGATTTGGCATGTGAGTTAGAGTTTATTTACCATTGCTGACAGGTTTTTATCATGTGTTGCAAAAAAAAAGTGTTAGGGAAGCAGTGTGCTTCTTTCTAAAATTATTGAGGTAAGCAATTCTGTAACAAAGTATTTTGACTCAAGTTTGCTCGTAGCTTAGTTGGTAAAGAATCTGCCTGCAAAGCAGGAGACCACGGTTCAATTACTGGGTGGGAAAGATCCACTGGAGAAGGGATAGGCTACCCACTCCAGTATTCTTGGGCTTCTCTGGTGGCTCAACTGGTAAAGAATCTTCCTGCAATGCGGAGACCTGGGTTCAATCTCTGGGTTGGGAAGATCCCCTGGAGAAGAGAACGGCTACTAGCTCCAGTATCCTGCCCTGGAGAATTCCATGGAGTGTACAGTCCATGGGGTCACAAAGAGTTGGGCACAACTGATCGAATTTCACTTTGCTGTTTTTCCTGTTGTTTGCTAGCTGAGTAAATAATAGATGGAACCCTTGGACAGATACAATAGCATAAACACACCCCACACACACCTGTGAGACTAGTTCTTTGTAAACTAAAGCAAGTCGATTTGTAAACAATTTATATATACTAAACCAGCTGAGACACAGATAACTGAATAATGAAGTACTGATTTGATCTGCTATCTGTTATGATTAAAATGTGTCCCTCTCAGAAATGACACTACTTTTGGCAAATACTTTGCATTTCATTTAGCATTTCTGAGCTCTTGGTGTGTTTCTAAACTTTCCTCGCATTCTTAACTGAAACAATGTAGAAAAATGATTTTCACAAATACAATGAAGTGAGCTAGATGCAGCACTGAGCCAGGAATGAGAGTAACTACCGTCTTCATGTTACCTTCTGCTGTGTGGTCCAGAAGGAGAGGTGGTGTGTGGTAATTCAGGCAGGACCCAGGCCATCTGTCAGGCTTGCAGACGTCCCCAGAACAGCAAGGCTCCGGCTCGTAAGTAGGTTTTCCTCTTCAGTTCAGTTCAGTCCAGTCGCTCAGTCATGTCCGACTCTTTGCGACCCCATGGACTGCAGCACGCCAGGCTTCCCTGTCCATCACCAACTCCCGGAGTTCCTCTTCACTCATATTTATTTTGTCATTGAAAATAAAATCCTGGAGTCGAAGGAATCATTTGAGGTATTCTGTTTTTTTTTTATGGGCTGAGTATACAAGAACTTTGGACTTTTTGGAATGTGAGAAAGAATTTGAAGAGCCATTAATCTAAGATGTTGGGGAGTTGAAGAAATGGTGCCTGGGACCTATTATATACTCAATAAATTTTTATTGAGTGTACAAATAAAAATGTAATTGCAATCTGATCTCAAATAAAGAGTTTATTTTGGCTGAGGGCTAGAGTCCAAATTGCCTTATTGGTCAGTAGGAAGCCAGATGGGAGCAAAGAAACTGATTTTCTGAATTAATTTTAGCAATATGGCATTTGTAACAAAAAAGAATCTATCTAGACCAGTTGTCCTGAAATACTGTTTATAGACCAAATAGACCAGAATCACACAGTGGAATTTTTAGCAAACCATATTCATGGTTTGGGCTTCTCAGGTGGCTCAATGATAAAGAATCCACCTGCCAATGCAGGAGACATGAGTTTGATCCCTGGGTCAGGAAGATCCCCTGGATAAGGAAATGGTTACCAACTCCAGTTTTCTTGCCTGGGAAATCCCATGGACAGAGGAGCCTGGTGGGCTACAGTCCATCAGGTCACAAAAAAAGTCAGACACGACTTACTAGCTAAAAAACAATGACAGTTCATGAATTACAGTCACTAACATTTGAATTTCGTAGATGTAATTTGGGCCAAGTTATGTGAATTTCACTTTAAGTTCACTAGGTAATCCTAATATGTTGCAAGATTGGGAAACATTGTCATAGCTTAGTCTGTAACCTACAGTGTTCTGGCAAGATCCTTTGCCACTGCTGGCTGGGATACCTCCTGTGGCAAGGAGCTCACTACACACACACACACACACACACACACACACACACACACACACACGTGTGTGTGTATATATATATACATATATGTGTGTGTGTGTGTGTGTGTATACAAAATGCATAGAAGAAGAAAGAAAGGAAGGAGAAAGGAAAGATGAAAAGAGGAAGGGAAGAAGAAAGATACATGTAATTAGGGAATTCTGGATAATCACTTTGAAATCAAGTTTACATAGAGTAAGAACACTTAGCTGCTAAATGTAGCAAATTATATACATTAAATTATTTGAAACATCACTTTTAATAAGATTGAAAAGAATATAGAACCAACAACTTCTGCAATTTATTTTTTTTTCTTTTATGGAACATTTGTAAGTACCAAGCACAAAGCTGAGGCTTTTCCATTTATCTCATTTACTCATTCAAACTTACTTCTCATTTATTTAATTATCCCATTTTAATGGCAAAGAAATTGAGTCTCAGAGAAAGTAACTTTTCCAACATTTTACATTAAGCAAATGGAGAAACCAGGATTTAAAATCAGGCTTATCTGACTAAATATTTAATTAACCATTATTTTATTCTTTTTTATTAAAGGAAATGACAATGAAAAAACTAACATTACATATTAGCATAAAGATGGATCATGGAACAAAAAAAGAGTTACAGAATGATCAGCAAATATATGCCCCCTCAAGTACAAAAATACTAAATCAGGAATTGGATAATAATATTTTTTAAAGATTTTGAATTAGAAGGAATTATATTTAGTCTAGGGTTATAATTAATCAGTAATTTTCACAAGTCAAATTATTTAATTTGTGAATCAGGTCTCATTTAACTAAACTTCAGAGTGGTGGTTAGACAAGCAATTTCCTCTTTGGGAGGTTATGAGTACAACAGATAACAGAAAAACACTAAGGTATCTAAAAGCAAAGGACCACATTTATTAGGTCAATACTTATTTTAATAGTGACATCAGAAAAATAATTTAAATTTTTATTTCTGTGGATAGAAAACTAGTTCTGTAATTCTTTAAACAAAATTTCCATTTCATCATATTATTTTATTTGCATTGCTTAAAATAATTGTTATATATATATATATATATATATATATATATATATATCTCCTGGAATTAACTCAAATTCTTGATCTAATATTTTATAACTTCAACTTCACAGGTAAAATAGAAAACCAGGATAAAGGAAGAAGTTTTGGTTCAATTATTCCCTTATTGATGTTGGTAAGCCAAAAGTGTGTCTTAGAGTACCTCCTCTGTCATTTTAAAAGTGTATAACCTAGTGAACAAAGATATTTAAAGAAGTTAATATACTTAATAACTTAATAAAATTTAAATCTGAGAAATTCGCTGATTTCTTTATACCTATGATGGTATTTATGTTGGACTTAGACAAAAAAATGAACCCTAGTCACATAAGTATTATAATCTAAGAAAAAAAATTCAAGTAGATTATGCCTTTGTTGTACTTAAAACAAAATATTTCTTCTTAAGACTTGAAGAAAATATTTTTTAATATTTTCTTATGTGAAAATTTCATTCCTTATGTGAAAATAAATTTTAAATGTTCACCTCCATACCACCAATATTTCAAAATTTCTGTGTCTTTCCCCCACTCTATTCATTATTAAATCAATTTCATTAACTGTCTGAATTTATTTGAATACAGAGAAAAATCTATCAAAATCCTTCTATCAAAATGGATTCATTTTTTAAGTTATAGATGTTATTATATTTCATTTTTTCAATTCCAGACTTTTTTTTCAAGGTTAAGGTAACTGAGAATAAATCAGACATTTAAATGAATTATTTCAAAGAGAGAAAATGGTCTAATGAATTACATTTCAACAAATCACAACATGAAGTATATTATAGTATAAAATCTTTTTGAGAGTAAAAATAAACCATAGTAATCGGTAACTACAAGGAAATAACACTAATGACTTTCAAAAACAGCAACAATTGCTATGCCAAACACTATTCTTTTAAAATAATGCTTGAAGCCTATAGATTGTCTATTAGGAGCATTAATGTTCTATTTTATTTTGGAACATCCGATTCATTTCTAAGGTCTGCATAGATCACACCCTTGTATTAAAGCGATTCTATTTGAATATTAGTGATGAAATAGGTCCCTTTTTCTTTTATTCATGTATTGATTTTACTACATGTGTCTTTCTCAGAGCCAAACTCAAAAATCATTTAAGTTACTTTAATATGGCAGTAACTAACTTTGGATTTTTTTTTTCAGCTGGGTGTTTAATGAATATTTATCCTCCCCTTGGGACATATGCTTTATCATATTGATTGGAAAAGTGTCCAGAGTTAACTGATAACAGATAATTTGGGATTGGGAACAGAAAAAAAGATGATAATGTAATTAAAAATCACAAGTGTCTACATTTACAAGACAGTTTAAAGAGAGGTCATGTGAATTCAAGCAACCTACATTTGCTACCATAAGAGGAAAGAGCCAGGCGTTACATGTAAGAAAATGATACAGAGGCTAGAATGGATTGTCTGGACACACGTACTTCCATAAAATCACTGTGGCTGGAGTTTTTTCTTTCTGTTTTTTAATACCTCAGGTAGGAAGTGAGTTTGAGACTCACTTCTGGATGCCAAAGTATAGTCTTTCTCAGTCAAAACGCCTGCTGAATATAAGAAAAATATGTATTCAATCTCTTGAAATTACATCCTATTTCTGTGTTCACAGTGATAAGATTCTCAAAGTGGAAGCTCACCAGGAAAAAAAATTATTCTGCACACCTCTTGTCACCTTAACAGACAGGATTCAGTCAAGAAAATGGAAACCACTCTAGAATGTTTAAGTAAAAAGTGATTTATCACAGGAACTCCTTTGGAAAAGGGAATGGCTACCCACTCCAGTATTCTTGCTTGGAGAATTCCATGGACAGAAGAGCCTGGTGGGCTATACAGTCTACGGGGTCGCACAGAGTCAGACATGACTGAGCAACTAACACTTTCATTTTTCTTCTTTGGAAGGTCTACTTGAACAGTCAGATTGAGCATCAGTAACTTTTAGTCTCAGTAATAGGATCTTAATATTGCTCCTTCCTAACAGGTCATGTAGAACTATTTCAGATAGACGTACAGATCTGTAAACAGTGAGATTCATGGAAGTTAATGCAAAATGCCAGGTCTGGTAAAATCTAGGGTGGTCTATGATTTCTATGGAAGGGAAGTTCCTGCTTTCCTTTTAACTTTCCAGATCTGAGAGTACCTGTTATTGGTAATGGAATCACGCATCCATGAATTCTGGAGAATCTAGCTCAAGGGTTTCTAGACCCTTTATTCAAAGGACAACTCTAAAAAGACAGTAATGACCAAGAGTGCAGAAACAATGAGCTCGCACTCTTCCTTAGTATTAAGGATGGGGATCTTTAGGTACCTTTGCTATAAACATCTCTCTTCTAGAATTCTTTCAATAATAAGTATTTTGGGGGTATTCTTTCAACAATAAGTATTTATTTCAATAATAAGCAAATAAATAAGTATTTATTGGGTGTGATAGTTTGCTAGGGCATTGTGACAGACTATCATAGACTAGGTGGTTTAAATGACAGAAATTTATTTTCTCACAGTTCTGGTGGTTAGAAGACCCAGATCAAGATGTTGGAAGGGTGGAGTACATGCATGCTAAATCAGTTAGTATGACTCCTTTGCGACCCTATAGACTGTAGCTCACCCGGCTCCTCTGTCCATGGGATTCCCCAAGTAAGAATATTGGAGTAGGTTGCCATGCCATCCTCTAGGGCATCTTCCTGACCCAGGGATTGAACCTGTGTCTCCTATGTCTCCTGCATTGGCAGGGGAGTTCTTTGCCTCTAGCACCACCTGGGGAGCCCAGTTGGCAGAATTTGTCTCTAAAATTCATAGGGGCAACCTGCTCTGTAGGTCTCTTCTGGCTTCTCATGGTTTTCTAGAGATCACTGGCATCTTGGCACGTAGGCACATTAACCCAGCGTCTGCCTTCATGTTTACATGGCATTCTGTGCCTCTTCACATCACCTCTTCTCCATGCGTGTTTCTTCCGTCCTCTGTTCTGTGTTCAAATTTCCTCTTTTTATAACAAGATAAGCCATGTTGAATTAGGGGACTCACTTTGCTCCAGTATAACATCAGCTTAACTAATTACATCTGCAATGACCCTACTTCTGAATTAAGTTCCATCCTGTGATGCTGGGGTCAAGACTTTAGCTTATGAATTTTAGAGGGAATGCAATGTAACAATAACGTCAGTTTGAATTCCAGTTCCATTACTATGAATTGACACTTAGCATTTTCTTCCTCAAATTTCTCTTATGTAAGAAAAATGATTTATAGCTCATTTCAAAGGTTTTCAAGAGAATAAATTTTTTAAAATTGTGACTTTTTTCACATCTGACAGAACAGGCACTAACTAAATATGATGGCTCCCCTAGTTTTAATGGGAATTCAGCATTTTTCTTTTAACCTTCCTAACAGCTTCATGTTTGCTTTTATAATTTTCATATTCTAGTTTTGATTTTATTTTCTAATTAGAGAAGTCCCTTTAATATTTCTTATAAAGCTAGTTTGGTGATGCTGAACTCTTAATTTTGCTTGTCTATAAAACTCCTTCAAATCTGAGTGAAAGGCTTACTAGATTGAGTAAGTATTCGTGGTTGTAGGTTTTTCCTTTTCACCACTTTAAATGTATTTGACCATCTGGCCTGCACAGTTTCTACTGAAAGTTAACTGATAGTCTCATGAGAGTTCCTCTTGTTGCTTGTTCCTTCTTCCTTGTTGCTTTTAATAGTTTCTCTTTATCTTTCATTTTTACCATTTTAATTATGTATCTCTGTGCGGTCCTCTTTGGGATGATATTTGGGAATCTCTGTGATTCCTGACTTGGATGTTTGTGTCCTTTCTTAGGTTGGGAGGTTCTCAGCTATTATGTATTCAGATTTCTTCTCTACATCTTTCTCTCCATTTCTTCTCCTTCTGGGACCCATATAATATAAGTGTTAGTATATTTGATATTATTTCAGAGGTATCTTAAACTTTCCTCATTTAAAAAAAATATTTTTTCTATTCCACTTGTGTGATTTTCACTACCCTGTCATCTAATTCACTGATGATGAGGATTAGTTGATTTGTCATTGTCTTTAATACACAATGAGACTACCCAGGTGGTGCTAGTGGTAAAGAACTCACCTACCAATGCAGGAGACGTAAGAGATGCAGGTTCTATATCTGGGTCAGGAAGATCTGATGGAGAAGGAAATGGCAACCTACTCCAGTATTCTTGCTTGGAGAATCCCCATGCACAGAGGAGCCTGATGGGCTACAGTCCATGGGGTCACAGAGTCAGACATGACTGAGCAATTAACACTTTAGTCTTTAATACATAGTAAGCGTTTAGTCAATATTTATAGAATTAATTATAATGTTTTCTTTTTATTTATTTATTTATTTATTTATTTATTCCTTACATTATCGTGTTGGTTTTGCCATACATTGTCATGAATCCACCATGGGTATACATGTGTTCCCCTTCCAGAACCCCCCTCCCACCTCCCTCCCGATTCCATCTCTCTGGGTCATCCCAGTGCACCAGCCCTGAGCACCCTGTATCAAGCATCAAACCAGGGCTGGCGATTGATTTCCCATATGATAATTTACATGTTTCAATGCTGTTCTCCCATATCATCCGACCCTTGCCCTGTCCCATAGAGTCTAAAAGACTGTTGTATACATCTTCGTCTCTTTTGCTGTCTCGCATACAGGGTTATCGTTACCATCTTTCTAAATTCCATATATATGCATTAGTAGACTGTATTGTTGTTTTTCCTTCTGGCTTACTTCACTCTGGATAATAGGCTCCAGTTTCATCCACCTCAGTAGAACTGATTCAAATGTATTCTTTTTAATGGTTGAGTAATATTGCATTGTGTATATGTACCACAGCTTTCTTATCCGTTCATCTGTTGATGGACATCTAGGTTGCTTCCATGTCCTGGCTATTGTAAACAATGCAGCGAAGAACATTGGGGTACACGTGTCTCTTTCAATTTTGGTTTCCTTGGTGTGCATGCCCAGCAGTGGGATTGCTGGGTCATATGGCAGTTCTATTTCCAGTTTTTTAAGGAATCTCCACACTGTTCTCCATAGTGGCTGTACTAGTTTGCATTCCCACCAACAGTGTAAGAGGGTTCCCTTTTCTCCACATCCTCTCCAGAATTTATTGCTTGTAGACTTTTGGATGGCAGCCATTCTGACTGGTGTAAAGTGGTACCTCATTGTGCTTTTGATTTGCATTTCTCTGATAATGAGTGATGTTGAGCATCTTTTCATGTGTTTGTTAGCCATTTTTATGTCTTCTTTGGAGAAATGTCTGTTTAGTTCTTTGGCCCACTTTTTGATTGGGTCATGTTTTCTAAATATCCTATCCTCTCGGTATCCTAAAGAAATTCTTTTTAAAATTTCCATAGCTTCTAAGTTTAAAATATGTTGTTTTTGCATTAAAAATTAAAAGCTTATTTACGTATTTGCATTTTTATACTGAAGTTACTGTTTGGTTTTAGCAAGTTGAGCTAGGCAACTATTGATGATCAAGAAGTATTTCAGAAGGGCATTGAATAGGCACAGATCACAACAGAAAGATTCTTCCATATGGCTAAGCAAAGGCATTGATGTTAACATGGGAAATAACAGCTTATGCTATTTAGTGATAATACTCAAGGTGCTGCTGAGTGCTTGGTGTTCTAGCAGGAAGACAGGCTAGGGCCAGAATATCAAGATCGTAAAATGCTGTGTTGAATACTTTGACCTTATGGTCACATAATTGTCTAGAAGCTTTTGCAAGTCTCAGGTCTGAAGTAAGCAATGTTGTGAGAAGAAACCATAAAATGAGCAGGTGATAGAAAGAAAGAGGAGAAACTTCTCTCTCCTAGATCCTACACCTTCATTCCACTTCTTATTTTTCTTTTGCTTCTGTTTCAGGTTTGTGATCCCTTCAGTGAACAACTCCAGTTCTGCAGCCTATTTGGCTGCCTTATTCTGTACTTAGCTGTCTTTTGTTGTCACACACATGAAAGGTTTCCTTGATTCCATCACAGTTGGAGATCTATATTTCCCCCAAAGGAAGCCACCCTTTGTCATAGAAGGAAAACGTGAGCATCACCCTGACAGAGTTACATGCAAGCAATTGATGCTCTGGGAACAAGTGGGTACACTACCTCGCTAATGTAACCTGTTTCTCTGCTTTAAAGGAGAAAAATTTTACCAGTTAAAGAAAGTTTTATGAGATTATCAAACTGAAGTGTTTGGAGATTAAGCCATTTGTTGAATATGTATTAGGTTCGCATGTATTTGCAGAGATTATCTGGGGATCAAAAGAAACGGAGAGTAAACAGTCTCAACATCCCAAATGAGAATATTAACATGAATAGATTAAAAAAAAAGAAAGGGTAATTCAAAATCATATCTTTCTTGAATTTTTTATTCAATGGCATGCTCCGTGAACTTGTCAGTGGCACAAACAGTCCAAAGGTTCAAAGTCAATCAGATAGTAGAGAAGTAAGTTGCATGGGACCTGAGATGATTTATGCTAAAGAGGAAACAAGATGGAAAAAATGTTTTTTGAAAATGACAACAACAGAGACTAGAGATCATGAACATTTTATCTCTAACTCTGTTTCTAACCATAAAAGACAGTGACTACTTTGATATGCTATGATTTAATCTCCTCATAAGACATACTTAGGGAACAAAGATGAATGTGGCAAAGACTCTGTTGTTAAAAAACTCAAATTGAGAACATTTTATATGAAAAGTTATATATAAAAATAAGTATAAATGTTGGTCTTGAATTTTTTTATTTTAATATGCATGGAAGTGATTTCAGATAAAATATTTTAAGTATTCTTTCAGTATTTTGGTTTTATGGAAACATCACATATACACCATTTGTTATAATCTGATTTGTGTTCACCTTCATATCAGCAGGATTTTAGTCCAAAATGAGCAGCATCTGTAAATGTAGTGAGTCTTTTCCTATACATTATTTTTTCTTTTTAAGATAAAGCCCTATGATATATTATAAGCATAAACATTTTATCATGACTTATCTATACATTCTCTTTTAAGCCTTTTGCTTGTATTTCTGGTATAAAATACCTAGGGATTCCATAGTTTTTTGAAAAACTAAAGTCTTTGTGCAAACAACTACAGGCATTGGTGGGGAAAGGGCCTTATCTCTATTAGGGATTACAATAATTCAAGCTTTGTAAGTAATTAATTCCTATTACAGTTAAATGAATTATTTGTTTTTAAATGCAAAATTAATACAGGTAGAATAGAGATTATGTTTATAATGTAGAAATAAATAATTTAAAAACATATGAAAAAGAATAAATCATTTGTGGTTTATTTTAAAATAAGTAATGGAATAAGACTGCATTTTTTCAGAGAGATTTTTTAATTTCATTAACGACTGAGCTTTCACTCAACACTCCTCCTTTGGGAATAACTTGATGGTATCTGAGTTATATACCAAAGTTGAAAATCTCTGATTAATTTTTATTTTCTCACTCGGAAAATAATGTCAATAACACATAGCTATTTTGAAACAACTTGAAACATGTAGATGTTACTAAGGTGAGGCCTTAAAAATGAATGTGTTACAGTTGATTGGAAAAATGTGAAAATCCAACTGAAACATTATCTTCACATTTCACCTAAGCACTCTTCTAGATACTCTTGATAATATAAAAACATAAAGGACTGTGTGAATGCATCCAGAAGTTATCTAATTGAGAATAATCTATGCATAAACATTATAATTTAGCTAGTAAAGTTTTGAAACTGCAATCTACAACATGGTATTTTTAATTATTAACAAAAATGAACAGACAATAGGACTATGAATTCAGTGTGAGAGAAATCTCCATGAAAAATATTGCACAACTTAATACACCTATTTTGACTGTACTGACTATACTGTGTTTAGTAGGAAGCAAGATCAAATAATATTATTTTAGAAACCAAATTACTTTTAAATGAGTCCTGCCCCAGGGAAAATATGTTAGGTTGATTACTATAAGGAAAAAATTTTAAAAAAATTATTAGACTTGTTAAGTAAAAGAACAATGCTAAGAAAGAGAAGAAAAAATCAGAAGGACTAAATACTCTTAAAACATCATTAACCACATCCTACACCAACAAAGTCTTCAATAACAAAATTTTGTTTGTTTGTATTGATGGGATGAAGGTGATGGAGTAGAATATTCTACAAGTGGGGAAAAGAAAAAAATCATTTGATAATACACTTGCATTAAAAATTTGACCAAAACAAAAATAATCTCCAAGGGTATATCTTAAGATCAATTCACTTTCAGTACTTTATCTTGGTACTTCTTTATAAATTTCTACTGGAAATAATAGTCAAGAGACTGTTATGATTCAAAAGTTTAAAGGAAGAGATTTTGATGAATTGTTCATTGCTAACTAACAATTACACAGTGTTTGTTCTGTGTGACAGCCTGTTCTAAATGATTGGGATATACAAGTTAATTCAATCCACACAATAGTCCTGTGAAGGAGGTAACATCAGTGTTACCCATCTTTCATTATATTATACAAATGAGAAAACAAGTGCAAAGTGAAAGTTAAAAAGTTGTGCGTCTTTCCATTGTTTCTTCATGAATTTCCCATGTATTTGCTATTTGTTGTTCACTTGTTATGCAGTGTCCGACTCTTTGCAACCTCATGGACATGCCAGGCTCCCCTGTCCTTCCCTGTCACCCAAAGTTTGCTCAAATTCGTGTCTGTTGAGTTGGTGATGCTATCTAACCATCTTATTCTCTGCTCCCTTCATCTTCTTTTGCCTTCAGTCTTTCTGAGAATCAGGGTCTTCCTGTCATGGCTCACAGCTTCATCAAGTTATGCAAACCCCTTCACCACAACAAGGCTGTGATCTAAGAAGAGTTTATTTGTTATAAGTAGATATTATTATTGATAATGTAGCAAGCAAGAGGAGAAAGCTTGATATAATTAATTATGAGTCTATTCAGTCCAAATACATGGCGGAAAGAAATTTGATGGTTTAACAGCTTTACACAATTCTTTGCAAGGTTAAATTAATTTCACATTTGTCACTGAAGCGGAGCTATTCAACGTCCTATTTTGCATTCTAGTAGCAATTTGCAAGCACTTGCTAAATCATTTCTATCTCGTAAAATGGCCAAGATTCTTACTTCTTATACTTAGATGAATCCATGCCTCATTGAAGTAACCAATTCACGTTCTTTTGCTATTCAGCAACCAGTAGGGTTGCTTAATATTTTGCTTAATTTTAGTTCAGTATAACAGGTGACACATTGCTCTGCTTTCCAGAATTACATCCATTTGTCAACTTCTGCACTCAACACTTGTCAAATCTACAGATGCTGCTTGTTTGAAGCATGAATTTTTAGTAAAATAATGTGAAATTAGGGTTCTTAGAGATATTTAAGCTTAAATGCCTGCTCTCCATTTATAGGAATGCCTAAATAAGCCAGTTACTCATATTTTAATAATTTATAATGAGTAGAAATGAAAATTGAATATTTAAAAGACCTAAAAAATAACACTTTAATAAAAGTTTAGGCAATTTCAAAGCAAGTTGACTAAATCAACAATTTAACTACTACAAATATTACATACAATTTTTATCTTTACAAATACTACAAATGGTATTATTTATGCTCAGTTCAGTTCAGTTGCTCAGTCATGTCCGACTCTTTGAGACCCCATGAATTGCAGCATGACAGGCCTCCCTGTCCAACACTAACTCCCGGAGTCTACCCAAACCCATGTTCATTGAGTCAGTGATGCCATCCAATCATCTCATCCTGTGTTGTCCCCTTCTCCTCCTGCCCTCAATCCTTCCCAGCATCAGGGTCTTTTCCAAGTCTTTATGCTACTGCAGTTTAAAAACTATGGTTCATTACAGAACAAAGAGTTATAATTGGACTTAAAGAAAGAAATGTTAATTTATGTTTCTAGTTGGTGTCATTTAAAGAATGACATTACCAGAGTGAAGAATTTGTTTTTTTATCAATTATTCTAAATTATAGAAAAGTATAGCTTGAACTTGTATCCTGATTTTTTTTAGGTTATCTTTGTTTTATTCCTCCTGGAGTTTGTTTTAACTTTTTCCCCTTTCTTCTCCTTATATAGTAAATTCCTTTATCATAGATATAAGATTACTTTTTCTCTTATATGCATCACACATTTCATTATATTTGCTTTATTTCTGAATTGTCCTTTCTGAAGTCCTGTTCTGAAAGCTCTAATCCAGCCCATTTGATCTCTAAGCCAGTTTCCACAGCTAAAATTATGGAACTTTTCTTCATACTCTTTTATTTTTTTTTAAAGTCTTTTGTGTGTGTGTTTGTGATTTATGTATTTATTTTTTTCTTTACATTATTGTGTTGGTTTTGCCATACATTGACATGAATCTGCCATGGGTATACATGTGTTCATACTCTTTTAAATTGAACATACTGCTTCTGAGAACTTATGTCTTTATTTTTAGAGTTTTTATTGTTTCTGTTTGGCTGATTGGTTAATTGATTCGACTATTCACTTTTTTCCCAAAAGATGAGTATGTAAGAAGTAAAGTCTGAGTTCTTCAGTAATGAAGATGCCTCTGCTTCGTTCTCACACTTGATATGCAGCGCAATGACTCAATGGACATGGATATGAGAAAACTCTGGGGCACAGGGGAGGACAGGAGAACCTGGAGTGCTGCAGTCCATGGAGTCACAAAGAGTTGGGCATGACCTAGTAAGTGAACAACTACAGCAGAGCAGAAAATAAATTAGAAACCAGAGCTGTGAACCAGAAGTCTAGTGGTCAAACACCAGAACCAACACTCTGCAACTTTGATAAAGTTACCTTTCTTCTCTGTGCTTCCAGTTCCTCATCTGAGAGATGGAATTTTAATGGCATCTAACACACAGGATTAAATAAGTTGTATACTTAGAGCTTTTATAACAGGGTTTGGCACCTTGTGAAGACTTGGCTCAGGTCATCATTCATCAAAATTTAAAAGCGGTTCCTCCTTTGTTGTCTAGTATGTGATGGTGTTGATTAAAAATTTGATCAAACCAGTCCTTATTCTTCTGAGGTAATCTGTTTGGGTTTTGGTAAAAGCTTTTAGGATCATTTGTCTTTGATATTCTAAGTATCATGTGACTGTGTGTGAAGGTCTTTTATCCACCAGTTCAGCTTTCATTGGTCCCTTTGATCTGAACATTCGTGTTTTATTTCTTTTGCTTTACAATTTTATCTTCATTATTCTTAAATATAGTTCGTCGCTTCAATTTTTATTCTTGTTTAATGACTATGCTTGCACAACAGTTAGTCTCAGGTGAACAAGATACTCCAAAATATATCCCCATGGATCTCCTTGAGTGACACTTAGAGCAGAACAGTTAGTGACAAAGACTATAAAGGAACAAAATGAAATGCATTAGAGAGTGATGAAGTATACCCGGCCTTTTTAACTTGATCTGTTGAACATTTGTTTACCTCCTGTGAGTGTGACTAAATTTTACTTTAATGCAATTTTGATATTTCATCCTGTATATATAGTAAAACTCCTTTAAACAATGATATCATTGCTTTATTTTGTTAGGGAGAGATATTTCTTCTCTATTCCTCATGGTTCCTTGCATAAATAATATATAATATTCATTAATATAATACTTCTTGCTCCTCATTATCCTACTTACTACCCTTTGTTACCCAGGCACTCCTGCAAAAGAAACTTGCCCAATTTATAAATTTGGGAGAAGAAATTGGATGTACAGAGCCCGGCTCTGTCCTCTAGGTTTCCTTTAGAAATGTTCCCCAAAATGATCATGTGATTTGGTTGCTTTGCTGTTTTTGTTGTTAGGAAACCACTAAACTGTATCTCACTCCTTTTGACTCCATGAACTGCAACATGCCAGGCTTCCCTGTCCTTCCCTATCTCCCTGAGTTTGCTCAAACTCATATCCATTGAGTTAATAATGCCATCCAACCACCTCATCCTCTGTTGTCCCCTTCTCCTCCTGCCCTCAAAATTTCCCAGCATTAGGATCTTTTCCAGTGAGTTGGCTCTTTGCATCAGGAGACCAAATTATTGGAGCTTGAACTTCAGCATCTAGTAAATATTCAAGGTTGATTTCCTTTAGGAGCTTTTCTGTAGGCCTTTCATTTTAAAGCTCTCTATGCTCTTATTCTTCCTTTTCTTGGGCTCCAAAATCACTGCAGATGGTGATTGCAGCCATGAAATTGAAAGATGCTTGCTCCTTGAAAGAAAAGCAATGACAAAACCAGACAGCATATTAAAAAGCAGAGACATACTTTGCTGACAAAAGTCCATATAGTCAAAGCTATAGTTTTCCAGTAGTCATGTACAGATGTGCTGAGTGCTAAAGAACTGATGCTTTTGAACTGTAGTTTTGGATAAGACTCTTGAGAGTCCCTTGGACAGCAAAGAGATCAAACCAGTTATCCTAAAGGAAATCAACCCTGAATATTCATTGGAAGGTCTGATGCTGACGCTGAAGCTCCAATACTTTGGTCAACTCATTGGAAAAGGCTTTCATGCTGGGAAAGATTGAAGGCAGGAGGAGAAGGGGATGACAGAGAATGGGATGGTTGGATAGCATCACCGACTCAATGGATATGAGTTTAAGCCAATTCCAAGAGATTCTGAAAGACAGGGAAGCAGAGTCAGAAACGACTGAGCAATGAACAACAACAGCTGCTCTTGTGGGGTTTTGTTAGTGGTAAAGAGGCTTGCAGTTTTGAGGTGGAACGTCAAAGAAATTACCAACTGGGGCATTAGCCAGACACTTTAAGAAATATACTGTGAAATTTTAAAGAACAAGCCAACTAACACAAATTTAAATCTTAAAGAAAAATTTAAGCTTTATCAGTGTTTATTAAGCACAAATCCCCCCCCCAGGTAGTTTGCAGCCTAAATTTCCAATGCAGTTACATTACTATATATATGCAGTTAGTTACCTTTTAATATTTAAGCATGGTAAAAAGACTTTAAAACTTAACCCTTGTGATATTTTTAAAAGAGATTGCAGTTTACGACACCCTACTTTGTAAAAGATGAGGCATAGAGTGACTGTTTCCATAGAAGCAGGGCTGCAAATATTGGGTCTCAGGAAAAGTAAAAGGCCCAGGGTTCTGAGCATAAGCTTTATTCTTTAGGAGCTTTAGGTTGATATTGAACTACTAATTTTAAAAGACAGCAAGTATGCTGAGTAGACATATGTGTGGGACTATTAAGTTCCAGGCCACTACAGGATAAAATTCAATTTTGTAGGCACAACTTACCCTTAGTAAGTGTGATGTATTAGAATACCAGTGTGATTTGTTACCCCTAGATATGAGAGTGTATTCAAGGAAGAAATTAAAATTGATTCTTTAATATGCTGGATAAGAAATTTTATATGTCAAATATGTTCTATTCCAATTTCTACACTGTTCAAGAAGACATCAATGCCTCAAAAATTTTATTGCAAAATTAAACCTTATGTACAATTTTTTCTAAATCATTAAAAATGAATTGTTGAATCCACATGTGAGTCAAATCTATGTATTTTTAGGAAATAGAAATCTACTCAGTGAGATTTAGAAAATTAAATTAGGCCAAAATCTTAAAGATAATTTAGAAATTTGTCAAAAAACTCTTCCTCAACATTTCAAAGGTAAAATCTTTCAGCCTTTAAGGAATATATAATTCTTATGTTAATTGTGGTCTTCCCTCATAGCTCAGCTGGTAAAGAATCCATTGCAATGAAGGAGACCTCGGTTCGATTCCTGGGCTGGGAAGATCCATTAGAGAAGGGATAGGCTACCCACTCCAGTATTCTGGCCTGGAGAATTTCATGGACAGAGGAGTTTGGCAGGCTAGAGTCCATGAGATTGCAGAGTCAGAAACGACTGAGCAACTTTCACTTTCACATTAATTATAAATCATATTCCTATGAATATTATAATGGAATATTATCCAATCATCAAAAAATAAGAAAATTCTAGTTGCAATATAGATGTACCTGAAAGCATTATGCTAAGTGGAATTAGTCTGACAGAAGAAGGCAAATACTGTATGATCTCTCCTATATGTGAAATTGAAAAACAAACCCATAAACCAAATTCATAGAAAAAACGGTCAGTCCTATGGTTACTAGAGATGGAAAAAGATGGTCAAAAGGTATAAACTTCTGGTTGTAATGTAAACAAGTACTCATTATTAAGTACAGCATGAGGACTGTATCAAACACTACTGTGTAAGTTACTGGGGCTCAATCCTATGAAATCTCATTTTAAGAATTGTTTTTCTTTGTCTTTCTTTTCTTTTTATTGTGTCAATATGAAAAGGTGAATATCAGCTGAACCTGCTGTGATATTCATTTTACAATGTATGTAAAATTTCAAGCCATTATGGTGTGTGCCTTAAACTTATACAGTAATATATGTCAAATATTTCTCAATAAAACTGGGAGAGGGACTAGAGAGAGAAGAAAATAGAAGTATAGAAGAATATCAAGTAAAGGATTTCAACTTCAAAAATGCTTATTTCTAGATGCCATAATAGTCCACACCATTTGTCTGATTTTTTCCTCGTATCCATCCTGACTGCTCCCTTCTTCTGCTGTTGTCTCTTCCTCCCTTTCCCCATCCTCCAACTTTCTCCTCCTGTTCTCCTTTACTTACTCTTTCTCCTCCTCTTCTCCCTGGGTCAGGACTTCAATCGAAAGTGAGATACAAGATGATATTGTCAGCTACAAATTGGCACTCGCTATGGGTGCTTGCCATCTACTTCTGTAAGGATTCAGTCATGCGCTGCTGCAGCTGCTGACCTTCAATACTCCCTGAAAGGAGTTCAGAGTGGAAAGCGCAAATGAGGTACTCTGTGCTCTGGGGAAAACTGGCAGGACAGGTCTCAGTTACTCAGATATTTTCAGAAACCAATTTTATGAGCTCAATTCTTGTATCTGGAAAAACACTAAAATCCTTCATGGTGATGACTGTTCCTCATAACTAGCATAAGCTTCACAAGACTAGTAGAAACCTTCTGGAAAAATATGCACTTGATTGCATGTATTCTGCTTTCACCAAAATCACATATATACTGACCTCCCCCCCCCACCACCACTTCACCCCTGCCTTTGGAGCAGTTTCTCAGAGCGGAGGTGCTGTCTCCAGGCTGCAGTTCTCATTTTGCCCCAGATAAAACTTAACTCAAACTCTCAGTTGTACATCTTTTTTAAGTAGATGATATGAAATGGAGAATCTCAGCATGCACCCTCAGAAGAATGATCTTCTTTAGAACTTAGTTTCTTAAAAATACTTGATTCAGAGAAGACCAAAATTTATCCCCTTGCCCAGGAATATCTGCCAAGAGTCTCTCCCTATCCTCAACAGGTGAACTTTCTCCTTTAACACTGCGTGTATTCAGTTCAGTTCAGTTGCTCAGTCATGTCTAACTCTTTGCAACCCCATGCACTGCAGAATGCCAGGCCTCCCTGTCCATCACCAACTCCCAGAGTTTACTCAGACTCATGTCCATTGAGTTGGTGATGCCCTCCAACCATCTCATCCTCTGTCATTCCCTTCTCCTCCTGCCTTCAATCTTTCCCAGCATGAGGGTCTTTTCAAATAAGTCAGTATTAGTTTGGTGCAAAAGTAATTGTGATTTTACATTGTTGAACTTTGCTGTTTGATATTGGAATGTATTCTTTAATAAATGTGGTTACGTTATACACCATTTTTATGCACATTTCACATTTTATGTTTTTTGCTAATGACATTGCTTGCTGTGTATTTTATATTTATTTTAGACTATAGAAATTTTATTAGACAAGAAGCGAATTTGAACAATTTTCTTATTTGAGTTTAAAATGGATCATAAAGCAGTGGAGACAACTCACATAAAGAACTTAATGTCAACCGTTCTACAGTCACTTGGCATTTGAATCGAATTATAAAGGCAAAAAACTCCATAAGTGAGTGCTTCATGAGCTGACTGAAAAAAGCAAACAAACAAAAATCTTCATTTTGCATTCTCTTCTGCTCTTATTCTGTGCAACAATGAACCATTTTGTTGTGTTGCATGACAAAAAGTGAATTTTATAGTACAACCAATGTGACCAGCTCAGTAGTTGAACAAAGAAGAAGCTCCAAAGCACTTAATAGAGCCAAACGTGCACCATAAAAATGTCACGGTCACTGTTTGGTGGTCTGCTGCCTATCTGATCCACTACAGCTTTCTAAATTCCAGGGAAAATATTACATCCGAGAAGTATGATCAGCAAATTGATGAGATGCGTTGCAAACTGCAGCGTCTGCAGCCAGCAATGGTCAACAGGAAGGGCCTGATTCTTCTCCATGACAACAAATGATCACGCGTTACACAATCAATGCTTTATCCATGGTGGATTCATGTCAATGTATGGCAAAACCAACACAATAATGTAAAGAAAAAAAAAATTAATTTGCAAAAAAAAAACGTCAAACGATTTGGGCTACAAGGTTTTGCCTCATCTGTCATATTCACCTGACCTCTTGCCACACAGCTACCACTTCTTCAAGCATCTCAGCAATTTTTGCAAGGAAAATGCTCTCACAACCAGCAGGATGCAGAAATGCTTTCCAAGAGTTCATTGAATCCCAGTGCATCAGTTTTTACACTAAACAAACATTTCTCCTTGGCAAAAAAAGTGTTGATTGTAATGGTTCCTATTTTGATTTAAAAAAATGTGTTTGAGCCTAGTTATAATGATTAAAAATTCACAGTCCAAACCTGCAATTATGCTTGCACCAACCTAATATTTTACCTTCTTTGCATTCCTTGCCCACCCAAAATTCTCCAGGCCTATAGCTTGCTATGGGCTCATATTTCTTGAATTGCAACTCCTCTGCTATTCCTGAACAAATTCAATTCAATAAACTCAAGCTTGCCTCAGTTTATCTCTTTATTTAGGTTGTTTCCTTCATTACCTTCTTTATTTTCTCCTCATCCTCCTTCTTCTTTTCCTTCTTCTTTTAAAAGCAGAACTGAGCTCTGCACATCATGTTTCTTGGTTTCTCTTGCTAAATGAAAGATTTGGCTAATTAGAGAATACCAGGGAAAGATTGGAGGATGGACAGAAAGGAGAAGCTAGAGTATGTCTCTCTTTTTCTCTTTACACTTTACCAGTGTCTTTGGCAATGGCTGTTTCTCCTCTATGGTCCCATATTTCAGACAGCTCCTTAACTACATTTGTACTTCATGGGTGACCAGCCATCATGGCTCCAGCTCAAGGGCAGCCTCAGCTTCCAGCACAGGGTAATATGATCCTCTCCCTTTGCACCTCTGGCCCCAGTGGCTGCAGCAGCCTCCTGCAACTGGCAGTCCCTGAGTTGTCGCTGAGTTCCTCCTTTTGGTTTTTCCAGTGTTTGTAACTATTACCCTCTATTTATCTGAAGTAGCTTCTCTTTTTAGGATGTGTCCCTTTAAAAAGTGTTTAATACTGAAGATACTTTATAGTAAGTGATTTTAATTTAAAATCACCTGTAGAATAGATGTAAGCATGAACATCAATAAATATAGAAAATAAGTGAAAAAGATAGATGCCAGTCTTGTCAGTTATTTAGGCATCTTGTGAAGTTGCAAGAATTCACTGGTGTGTACTAACTTACGATCATAAAACTAAATTAATCATAAGAAACTCAGAAAGCTTTTATTTCCCTACACAAAATTTAATAGCAAAAATAGACACTACAGAAACAAGCTCTTAGCTTAAGAAGTGTTCATACCTTTTTAATTGCTAATGATGTAACTGATGGAATTTTGAAATTAAAATAGAAGTATTGCATTCAAACCCATGCCCCATCTCTAACCATATTATTTCCCAATTAAATTCACTTCTCCTGAGATACTTACCTATGAAAATGGCAAAGCATATTAATCTACTGTAATTATGAGAATAGATTGATATAGGTCATGAAATTATTCTACAAATTTGAAAGTAACATAGAAATGTTAATAGTATTCATTTCTTTCAGTCAGCTCTAACAGTCCCTTGGATCTTCATCTGATCTTGCTAAAAAGTCCAAGTATTTAGTCCACCTTTTCTCTCTTTTTATATATATAAAATCAGATTCATCCTCTGGTCATCTGTTAACCTTGTAGTCACTCTTCCAATCTCAACTGTATCTTTCTTAAATTTTCAACAATATTGCAAAATCTTTTCAAGTGCAGAGAAATCAAGTCTTCATTAAAAGAGAAAATCATTCTCTTTACTTCTTTCCCATTATAATTTTAATGTTCACTGGTTAGGTAAAGCATTTTGCAAGTTATTTGAAAAATACTACCAAAGTTTCTTTGAAAAAGGTATTGATAGAAGAGGAAGCAACAACATATGTAGATTTCAGAAACTCAATGTATAAACATGTGAACATTAACATATCTTAAGAATTGCTTCTTCATTTCTATTTTGCATTTTAATTACTTCATTTACATGCATCTATAATTATGTTATTTTTAACATATCCTTGATTAGATTAGTTGATGGATATGTTACATATTTTACACTTCGAGTTAAGGATTTTGGAGTATGTTTTTAAATAAAGTACAATTCAATTTTTTTTTTAAAAATTCTGAATTAGCATATCTTGAGTTACCTATTTGCTCTAGAAAAACACGATAAATACAGCTGAAACCTGATTTAGCAAAATACTGAAGTTATAGTATTATATTCCAAAAGCAATTTCTTAGGTCTCAACTAAATTGTCACCTCTTCAGAGAGACTTTTCCTGGCCAGTTAATATTGTTAGGGGAAGCACACTGATTGAAACCGCCCACTCTGGCCAGGCACCATGGTAACCATTTGCATGAGTTGTTTTATGACAGGAGATCCTGATAAGGAATATGGAACTAATAAGCCACCACCAACCGGAAGAGTTTGGGAAAGGTCTAATGGAATCCCTCTCTCTAGCATCTGTCTTGGCTGAGCAATGCTTGCACCACCAGGAAAGACTGAATTAGAATGATTGGCCAAAGACCACCTGGAAACTAACCCCATCACCATAAAACCCTGTTATGTCCAAACTCCGGGTCCCAAGCCCCTGAAGAGACCAAGTCCACACAGCAATGCAAAAAGCATAAAGGGGTTTATTGCTAGCCGGGCTAGGGCCCAAGTCTCATCCATGCCGTGGAGTCCTACAAGAGCCCCGCGCTCCAGATCACAGTTGCTTTTATACAGGCAGTTCTTTGTTACAGCATTGGTATAGCTGGCAGTCAATGTTTGGTCAGTTTAAACTGTGCGTCTGCCCTGGATAGTCTATCTCTTGGCGCGCCCAGGACTTTCCTGGCTTGTGGAGGGAGGTCTGAGGTGAGGGTGGGGGAGGTCTCCAGAACTAGGGCCTGCTGTATCTCCCAGCAGCCTGTCACAGAAGCTGTTTTGTTTACACACCACAACCCGAGACTGTGAGCCACGCAGCAGAGCAGTTCTCCTGGGTTCCCTTACCCTACTGCTCTCCACATGGGTGCCCTTCCCAATAAAATCTCTTGCTTTGTCAGCATGTGTGTCTCCTCGGACAATTCATTTCCGAGTGTTAGACAAGAGCCCAGTTTTGGGCCCTGGAAGGGGTCCCCCTTCCTGCAACAATATGATGGGGTCCACCCCCATAATACACGATCCTGGTTTATGTCCTTTGTGAAACGCATGCTGTGAAATTATACAGCTTATTTATTAGCTTATTTTTCCTTTGTCTTGACATTGTGTGTGTGTTATAAAACACTTCACAGGAGAGTCACTACCTGACATTTTTAAGTGTCCAAGACAGTATTATTAATTATAGGCACACTGTTGTAAAACTGAACTCAGAGCTTAATCATCATGCTTTTCTGAAATTTTAAACCCATTTAATAACTACTCCCCTTTTTCCCTTGCCCAGTCTCTCGAAGCTACCATTCTATTCTCTGCTTCTGTATATTTGACTATTTAATATATCTTATCTAGGTGGTATTGTAACCAAACCCAGCTTCGGCTGTTTGTCGATCATATACCAATAATTCAAGAGGCAAGTGTCAGTAGAAAAGACAGATGCATTAATCAAAAGAGCTGGCAATCTGGGAAGATGGTGGACTCCTGTACAGGGGTTGACTCAGAAGATTCTGCTCAGCCTTTGCAGTTTTTAAAGGGAAAAATGGAGGGGGAAGAATACCAGTGAATCCCTGAGGCGGGAGTTTGGATTCTGCATCTCCATTGTGTGCAGATTGCGTGGCTCCCTCTTCAGATGTTTATCTTCTTGAGTGATCTGCCTGCAGGATTGCTTTGAGAGGGTTTTGGAGACAGAGAGCTAGTCTTCTTTTTCTCTAGGAGAAGAATCAACAGGTTAGACAAAGCCTGGTGTGCATTCAGGAGAGCATATTTCAGGAGTTAGTTTCAATTGCTTAATGACCCCATTCGTTTAATTAGGTTCTTTTAAGTTTAGAAGGGAACAGGAATCATTTGAGAAACACATTCAGCAGCCCAAAACCAAGGGATGGATTTGGAGGCACGAAGCACAGGTAAAGTGAGATTTTTAATGACAGTCTTCAAGGATTGGGTGTCTGGTGGTCAGGCACACCTGGGACAGTCACAGCAAGGATTCTTTTCCCTGGTACGAAGATCCCTCCCTGGGCCCTCACTGGCTGAATACTGTGGGGTTACAATCTCCCTGGACATCACCAAAGTCTCTTTCTTCTCCTTTCCCAAGCTAAGCCCACATTTCTCAGCAAGGACTTTAGTTTATCCCTTTCCAAACATCCTATTAACTTAGGGACTGTCCAGGTATAAGCTGTTAGGCAGCACTAGCTTGTCAGTAATTTTCCAAGACAAAACTAGCTAGCTCTGAGTGGAAAACCATCTGCTAATAATATTCCACACAAGGCCAGCTACTTCATCCTGAAAGTGGACCACATCAAGTTTCATTTCTCACAATGGGCAAACAGGAAAGAGGCAAAATAGCTGCTTTAAGTTTCATGAAGTATTTGTCCTTCCTTGAATGGCTTATTTCACTTAGCAAATGTTCTCAAGATTAATCCATATTTTTGCATATGGCAGGGTTACTTATTTAGCCCCTGTCTTGGTTAACTAGAATGTGTGTTCGAAGAAAGCAGTGATTTTTGACTGTGTTTAGGTTGCCATGGTGTCTCTGACACCCAGAAGAGTGCCTGGCATAAAGTAACAACTCAATTTAAGTTTCATTTGATAAGAGAACAGTAACATATTTGACACTTTTTAAAAAGGAAACTGAGAAGAAACTTTGAAAAATGATTAGACTAGCAGATAGGAGCTTGTTCTTGGGAACCCAGATTTGTGGATCTGAAACCTGTCTTGCCAACAACTTTGTGAGTCCTTGTGCAAATTTCTCCAACTCTCTGTTCCTCAGTTTCCTCAATGGTCTAATAGGGATCATGGGATTCATAAGAGTACCTTTCTTAGAGGGTTTTGGGCTTCTCAGATGGTAAAGAAACTGCCTGCAATGCAGGAGACGCAGGTTCAACCCCTGGATCAGGAAGATCCCCTGGAGAAAGGAAAGGATACCCACTCCAGTATTCTTCTCTGGAAAATCCCATGGACAGAAGAGCCTGGTGGGCTACAGTCCATGGGGTCAGAAAGAGTCAGACACTACTGAGTATGTAAGACACTTCAGTTCAGTTCAGTTGTTCAGTCGTGTCCAACTCTTTGAGACCCCATGAACTGCAGCACGCCAGCCCTCTCTGTCCATCACCAACTCCTGGAGTCTAACCAAACCCATGTCCATCGAGTTGGTGATGCCATCCAGCCATTTTATCCTCTGTCATCCCCTTCTCCTCCTGCCCCAATCCTTCCCAGCATCAGGGTCTTTTCCAATCAGTCAGCTCTTCGCGTGAGGTGGCCAAAGTATTGGAGTTTCAGTTTCAACATCAGTCCTTCCAATGAACACCCAGGACTGATCTCCTTTAGGGTGGACTTGTTGGATCTCCTTGCAGTCCAAGGGACTCTCAAGAGTCTTCTCCAACACCATAGTTCAAAAGCATCAATTCTTTGGCACTCGGGCTTTTTCACTGTCCAACTCTCACATCCATACATGACAACTGGAAAAACCATAGCCCTGGCTAGAAGGACCTTTGTTGGCAAAGTAATGTCTCTGCTTTTCAATAGGCAATCTAGGTTGGCCATAACTTTCCTTCCAAGGAATAAGCGTCTTTTGATTTCATGGCTGCAATCACCATCTGCAGTGATTTTGGAGCCCCCCAAAATAAAGTCCGACACTTTCCACTGTTTCCCCATCTATTTCCCATGAAATGATGGGACTGTTGTAGCCACACATTCCAGGAAACAAACTCACTCAGAAGGACAATGCAGATAGTGGAGTGCAGTTTATTACACCGGCGGGCCCAAGGCAGAGTCTCCTCCTAGCCAAAGCCCCTGACCAGCATTTGTGTAAATCTTTTATACCCCATGTGTACGTGTCTGAACTCACCACCCCAAATTCTTTGAGACTTACATAAACAAATGAAGGGTAAATACAATCACAATAATCTCATCATTCATGTGTTATATGTTCAAGCAGTTAAACAATTGGCCAATAATCAATAAGCCCAAGGTTATACTCTGATAGGTACAGAAAAATTTATGGCCTGTCCAGAGACAGGAGTGATTAGTGTATGTTTTTTCTTGGGCTATGAGTAACCTGGATAAGATCTTCAAGGTTCCCCTGTCTGGAAGGGGTCTTATCCTTTTATTGTAGTTTCCATAGGCACTAAGCAGGTTTAGAGTCCATTGGAGAGGTGGCCGAGCATGATCAGCATGAACAGGCCTAAGACAGAGTCCAGGCCCTATGAATTCCCTCTTCAGGACTAGATGCCATGATCTTAGTTTTCTTAATGTTGAGCCGTAAGCCAACTTTTTCACTCTCCTCTTTCACTTTCAGCAAGAGACTTTTTAGTTCCTCTTCACTTTCTGCCATAAGGGTGGCGTCATCTGCATATCTGAGGTTATTGATATTTCTCCTGGCAATCTTGATTCCCTCTTGTGCCTCTTCCAGCCCAGTGTTTCTCATGATGTACTCTGCATATAAGTTAAATAAGCAGGGTGACAATATACAGCCTTGACATTCTCTTTTTCCTATTTGGAACCAGTCTGTTGTTCCATGTCCAGTTCTAACTGTTGCTTCCTGACCTGCACACAGGTTTCTCAAGAGACAGGTCAGATGGTCTGGTATTCTCATCTGTTTCAGAATTTTCCACAGTTTATTGTGATCCACACAGCCAAAGGCTTTGGCATAGTCAATAAAGCAGAAGTAGATTTTTGTTTTTGGAACTGTCTTGCTTTTTCAATAATCCATTGGATGCTGGCAATTTGATCTCTGGTTCCTCTGCCTTTTCTAAAACTAGCTTGAACATCTGGAAGTTCATGGTTCTTGTATTGCTGAAGCCTGACTTGGAGAATTTTGAGCATCACTTTACTAGCATGTGAAATGAGTGCCATTGTGTGGTAGTTTGAACATTCTTTGTCATTGCCTTTCTTTGGGATTGGAATGAAACTGACCTTTTCCAGTCCTGTGGCCATTGCTGATTTTTCCAAATTTGCTGGCATATTGAGTGAAGCACTTTCACAGCATCATCTTTTAGGATTTGAAATAGCTCAACTGGAATTCCATCACCTCCACTAGCTTTGTTTGTAGTGATGCTTTCTAAGGTCCACTTGACTTCACATTCCAGGATGCCTGGTTATGACACTAGAGGGTTTTATTTATATTTATAAACATAATTTAGAATTTTATCAGACACAGGAAAAGCAGCTGTTATATAAATAAACCACAGACACTCTAAGTTATAATTCAAAAGCTTCAGGTTTTTTTCATTTTCAGTGGTTCACATCATTGATTTTATTCTTTAATCAGTAAGAAATACACAGTTGTGTTGAACCATTGAATCAATCCATCTTTTATCAAAGTTCCTATGTTTGTTGAAATGTGCACAGCTGAAATTTATTCAGTCAGTTGTGGAGAGCATGTGATATATGGGGCGGGAGTGTCCAAATTCTGTCTACACATTAGTAAAGAAATCGCCGTTCATTATTTATATTAGTTGATTCACCTAACAACTTTTGTTAGATAATTGATATATCCACATGTAATTTTGTTTGGGTAAACTTTTATTTTTATAAACCTGGAAATATGATTCTTTTCAGAATTACAGTGCACATTTTTATTCTCTGAAGAAGGTTTTGAAAGTTTGCTCTGTGCATGACATTTCTCTAAGGCATCTTGCACTAGAGGAATTTAAATTTGGCGGTATCATGGACATACTTGTCCAAAACTTGTCATCACTTTTCCGGACCATGGAAATATATGTTCAAAAACGAGAACTGGGCATCTCCAACTGAGTCAAAAGTAACTTCTTCCCAATTCCCGCTTGGTTATGTTGCTTTTAAAAAAGTGAGCCTAGGGATGACTCTAGGCAAAATTCTCAACTTCAACTCCTCAACCTGTCATTCAACGCCTTCCATATTTTCGTCCCCTGAGGAGGGTTCAGCAACCCACTCCAGTATTCTGGCCTAGAGAATCCCATGGACAGAGGAGCCTGGCGGGCTACAGTCCTTGGGGTGCAAAAAGTCCGTCACTACCGAGTGACAAAGCACAACACAAAGACCCTATGTGGTTTCTTCCATGTTTTTTTCTTCTGATTTGCAGTTAAGAATTTTTCATGTACAAACTTATAGTGAGCTATTGCAAATGTGCAGAATGTTAAGCCCTGCTTATCTTTGTTTCTTTTGGAAGGAATTTGCCTCTCATAAAGAATGGGAACTATGAATGTTTGGATTTTAAATAGATTTTGGTTTTGAATCTGTCCAAATTGTTTCTTTTGCAAACAGTATGCAAATATGATTTCAGAGTTAAAGTATGTTTACAGAACATATGCAAATGAATCTTTTTGGTTTACTCAATGCAAATTTGTAAAATATTATATGCAGTTTTCTCATTAAAATCATATTACTAATTATATCCCGAAAGATATCTTTCTAATGTGTCATTACCAGGTTAAACACATTCCTTAAATGTATTTGATGTGCCTTTTAACCAAGTAATAAATGAAAACTCTAATATTATTTTTAACAAAATATCTTTGTTACTTAATTTCCATGAGGAATATAGTCGATCTCATTGAATTTGACATTTCATTACATATTATCTTGTATTTTGCTTAAATTCTTTTATGCATTGAGCTGGAATTCCCAAAATTGTAACTAGTGCCCAATACATGATATACTGACTATTTGCAAAGCCCTCCAGAGTACTTCTCTAGAATACTCTCAAGGGATTTTAATGGCTGCAAAAAAGTAACAACTCTCTCAGAGAGCATATAATTCTTAATGTTAAAACTGCAAGTATTCATATTTAGTATGTACTTGGAAGAGTTAATTTTATTTGCACAGATTACTGCATGTACAACTGCTTAAGGAATTGTCCACATTTAATTGATGAGCAAATTAAACCTCAAAATCAGCAAGCATCTTGTCCAAGATCACATAGTCAGGAAGGGAAGGGCTGAAAAACCCCCTCAGTTTACCTTCCTCCATACTCTGTTCTTTCTACTATAGGAAACTCCTTGACTATAAAGCTCTCATCTAGCGTTGAAGGTTCCAGTATAGCTAGGTTACTAACTTTGCCACATCTTAGGTAAGTCACTTAACTATCTCTGATTTTCTGTTTTCTAAAATATTTTCTTTCCCATGTTTATGTTATTTAGTCTATATTCCTACATGTAAAACAGGTGTGGGGGAGAGCTAGACAATTTTTAAGCTCTTTTTTGTCCTGTATCAACACATGGCCTTTTCTGGGTCATGAGTCGTCTTTGTTAGGCCAATAACATTTGTGAGGTTGCTAATGATAATGAAATTTTCTCTTTCAAGGTCTCTATACTTGTTTCAGCAAAGTAAAGGAAATGAGGAGAAGCCCTTTGTGGGCATTTTGCCTTTTAATATCCAGATCCTATTTTACCTCATGGAGTATTGCACTAATATTTTCTACTTTTGTCTGCTCTTCCCATCTTAATTATTGATCTGTGAATTAGTTACTTTTGGAACTGATACACTCAGCAATTCCTGGGTGGTGGAGGGAGATGATTGCTAGGCAACCTCACCTGTTTTAGATGGGCATTGGGCCTTATCTTTATGAACCTTATTTGTGAAGAATCTGAGGGAAAAATTATTTCTCACATCTGAAGTTTTCATAAAACACAAAGATTTGGAACAAACATATAAGGTTTTAAATAGGATTATCAGAAGAAGAAACGCTGAATAGAGAGTATTTAATTTGCAGGCTTCAGATGATTCCTTTAAAAAAAATTCCTTTAATACTGTTTTCCTTTGCTGCATAGCAAATTACTACAAACATAGTGACTTAAAGAAAAGTACATTTATTATTTCACAGTTTTTGTGTGTTAGAAATCTAGTCATGGCTTAGCTGGTCTCTGCTAAGTCTCATGGACTACAACCACAGTGAAAGCTGGGCCTGTGATTTCAGTTAAGGCCTAGGGTCTTCTTCCAAGTACTTGTCATTGTTGACAGAGCCCATTTCCTTGTAGCTACTGCATTCACTGTGGTTTGCTTCTTCAAAGCCAAACAGAAAAAAGAGAGGGCTCCCGCAGCTTCCAATCTCTGAGCTAAATGAAGTCCTCGGTTCTTTTTCAAATTGTCTGATTAGGTCTGGACCACACAGGGAAATCTTCCTGATTAACTAGATTCACCTGGATGGAGATATTAAATACATTTGATAAATCCCTTCACTTTTGCCAGATCATGTAATATACTCACAGGACAGATTATCTCTTCATATTCACTCGTCCTCAAGGAGAAGAACCTAAAGGTGAGGGTCATCAGACAGTATCTCAAAATTCTGCCTACCAAAGATATATTTTAGTGATCACATTAGTGTTTTGCTAAGATCTTAAATTTTAAGCTGAGAGAATAACACATATAGTTCTTTCATCTTTAATTTCTTTTGATTGATCTTTCTATTTTTTTATAATGATAAGCTTGTAATTAACTAATTGGCTACCCACTCCAATATTCCTGCCTGGAGAATTCCATGGGTAGAGGAGCCAGCCAGGCCACAGTCCACAGGGTCTCAAAGAGTCAGACACAACTGAGAGACTACATTTTCAGCTTTTCACTTTCAATTGTGATTTATTTAAATAATACAGTAGTTAGAGTTATTTTCTTGGAAGCAAACTGTTTTTAAACTATCTTCATTTTATTTATTTACTTATTTTAGTTTTGGCTGGGCTAAGGTCTTTGCTGCTTTGCAGAGGGGCCCTCTCCAGATGCAGCGAGTAGGGGCCACTCCGTGCCGTGTTGCGTGGGCCTCTCACTGCGGTGACCACTCTGGATGCAGACCACAGGCTCCAGGCATGCGGGGCTCACCAGCGGCGGCTTGTGGACTCTGGAGCACAGGCTCAGGAGCTGGGGCACAGGGGCTTAGTTGCCGCTGTGCATGTGGACTCCTCCTGGACCAGCTATGGAGCCCACATCCTCTGCACTGGTAGACAGACTCTCATCCACTGCACCACCAGGGAAGTCCAGGATCTTTATTTGAAGAGCTGATTGCAAAATAAATATTGAACAATACTATAGGGAGGGTTTAGTATTATATCATCCACTTTCAGGGCTATCAGGACTGACTTAGGCAGAGGGAAGCGATGGAGGCTGAAAATTTGCCACTAGATTTGGTTGATGGCAGTATCAAATTTTTATTCTCGATTAGCCATCAAATATCTATCTCAAGCTAGTATATTAAATCAGTATTTTCTCTGGAGGATATGAAGGTAAAATTTTCTGCCATTGTGCATTTCCTACTTTTCTGATATCATCTTACTGCTTGAGGGAAAACTGGCTTAGCAATATGAAACACTTTAATAAATGTAGTCAGCACTCAAGGGCTGTGAGGATTTTGTTAGAGCAAAATCTGTTTATTAATTTGTTTCCTGGAACCCCAGAAGTGGATGAATAAGTGAACATGAGAGTAGAAGAAAAAAATTCAAAAGGAGAGGGGATGTATGTATACCTGTGACTGATTCATGTTGAGGTTTGACAGAAAACAACAAAATTCTTTAGGGCAATTATCCTTCAATTAAAAAATAAATAAATTTAAACAAAAGAAATGATACAAAACAGTATGCTCCAAGGGCTTTCTCCAGCAACGTTTGTGAGAGATTATTAGGCCAGCATTAGTGCACCTATTGTCTTAAGTTCTCTTTCATTTCCTTCTCAGGTACATTTACAAATTAGTTGTATGACCATTTATAAATCTCCCCCCAAATCCAGACCCTTTGCTTATGGAGGAATGGTTAGGAGAAAATTGGCAAACCTCTATCACCTCTGAATGTGCCTGAATATATGTTTCCCATGGCAGAAGAGATCTTTTCAGGAATCATGTCTACCTAACCAAAGCAATGAGAAGAGTGTGACAATAGTTGCCCATCAACCTTCCTGTTCATCTGTGCCACCAAGGTTCCTTGAAGTTGACCGTAAACACAAAGCATATATATGATTCTTATGCGGATTGCATTATTTGTTCTTCGCAATCCTGGCAAGACTCCTAAATCACTGCTTGGTAGTGATTTCACCTTGGTACTCACTACTCCCTGCCAGTGCAGGAGATGCAGTGGACATGGATTTGAATCCTGGGTCAGGAAGATCCCCTGGAGGATCTTCAGGCAACCCACTCCAGTATTCTTGACTGGAGAATCCTGCAGACAGGGCAACCTGGCAGGCCACAGTCCATGGGGTCGCAGAGTTGGACACAACACACCCATGCTCACTACACAGTGTTGCTGAATGAAAAGCAATTTGATTTCAACTGGGTGTCTGGCATTTGAGGCCTCCTCCTCTTTGTGGCAGTCTGCCTGGCATTTGTATTGATCCTCTGCTGCCTCTAACCATGGCATAGAAATCCCATGGCATATCTCTAATTAGCAACCCCATAAGCCTCTTTCCTTTGTACCTTTTTTCTTTGTATTCTTGATCCCTTAGAATGATGATGGCTTATTCCTTTGAAATGTTCTTAAGGCCCAAATTTTTGACTCTTTAGCATTACTGGTGGCTACACAATGTCTTCCATTTTATGAAATCTCCAAAGTAATTTCCTAGTCTTCTACCAGCCTGTATCTTAAACCAAACCATCCTAAACATGATAGGCTTGATGAAAATTTACCTAACCTTTAAAAGTGATATAATCAGTATAATATATAGAAAGAAAAAATATTAAAAAAATAGATTGAATAATCAAATAAGCTTTTGTTAAATTATCAAAATTTCTTACCCAGAGATAATATGACTAACAGATTAAATTTTACTTTTCTTTTAAGATTTAAATTCAAATATTACTACAATGGTTGATTTGGAAACTTGACACTTCATAAAAATGACACACTATCAGCATTCTCAATTTAGACCTCAATTGTGCAGGATTTATAATCTAATGTAGAGTGTGAAATCCCATGGACAGAGGAGCCTGGTGGGCTACAGTCCAAGGGATCACAAAGAATCAGACACAACTGAGTGAGTAGGCACACAGTGTAGGGCAACCAAGAACTAAATATAGGTCAGAGTCCAAGCACCTAATAAGTATTTTAATGTATTATTTTCATTATTTTTGTTTGCTCACTCATTTATTGCTACTTACTGTTTTCTGTGTAAATTCTTGATCTCTTCAAATTTATTTCCAGCTTCTCTTGGGGTTGTTTTATATTTAGATTTTGGACTGAGAAGAAACAATAGTATACAAACTATACGGAGTAAGAGTTGCGAAAATTGTGGACTCAGGATTCATGAATCATGCATGTTTTTCTCATATTTGATTTGATTTTTAAAACTAAGGTTGAATTTTCCTTGAAAGGAGTATTTCATTGGCAGCACTTTTGAATCACCATGAGAATGATATCACCTTAAATTATGTCAGCCCAGGGAAAATGTCAGAAGGAGAGAAGGTGTGAAAGTTTTCATGTAAGTGCCATTATTTATCTTCATGGATTCTAAAAATAGAAAGCATGAATAACATATAAATACAATTTTTAAAATGTGTGATCTGTTCATTTTACTTTACAATTCAAAACAAAATAGCAGAAGGTGATTTGGGGGCATACAGAGTCTGTCACTACAGTCTACACTGTGTGAAACCTTCTGGCTTGCTTTGTATATTTTGTATGGTATCTCTTATCAATGCAATGGAAATTATCTCACCTAGAATAAATTAGAAGAGTATGTCAGCATGACATAACTCGGTTCTCTGCTCAAAATATTAATACCATGGGACTGAAATTAAACTGTCATCCACCTTGTGGTTTATTCTCATCAAAAATTAGTTCCTTGCAACTGTAGAATTGAGGAGCCTGCTTCATCATTGACTGTGTTTGGGGTGGGCACACTAAGTTTCTAGAGGCTTTTCTTATTCCTTGTCCTGTGGCCCTCTCTAATGTCAAGCTAGCAATGGCATGTCAAATCCTTGCTGTGTATTTTGGTGTTTCACTTCCTCTGTTTCTAATCTCTATGTCCCAGATATAGGGCTCATATGATTAGATCAGGCTTTCTGCCTGATAATCTTATTTTAAGGTCAACTGATCTGGGATCTTATTACAACCATAAAATCGTTTTTTGCTTCATGAGGCGATATAATCATGAGAGTGATACTTCATATATTCACAGTTTCCACCCACACTCAAGGGAGGTGATATACAAAGGAGTAGCTTATTGGGGTCATCTTAGAATTCTGCTAACCACAATTATTTCATGTACAATTCAGGTTTCAATAACAACTGTTATGTGTGGGGAAAAAACTAAAAAAAAGAAAGAAAGAAAGAAATGTGTTACTTGAATCAGAATTCAGAATGAAAATAAAAGACTTGCCATTTTTTGTCATTTCTGGGGGCTCCATCAATACACACTTATTGTGAAGGCTCCAATTATATTTTTTTGGTTTCAAGTTAATCAGTTTACCAGTTTTGATATTTCACTTCCAATACTTTTCTTGTATCATTTTTTTCTAATATTCCTCTAAACATTTCTGTTTATATATTCTAACTAATGCTGTCAATATCTATAGACTTATTAACAGACAATGAAATCTTTTAAATCTTATAATTATCTGGATATGTTTTATCTCTGTATTATCTGACAGGTTTTCATTCATGTACTAAGGTTTGCTTTAAAAAAAATGTGTTTTTCTCTTTTCTCTACTCTATTATTTTGAACCAATATTTCAGTGGCCTGGTGAATAAGCTCATGAACAATTTATCAATTGTGTGACAACTTGGTTTTAGCTACAAATTGAAATATCTTGCAAGTTGCTTCTTAAGCTTCATTTGAAAATTTTGTAACTGATTTTATAAGATGACTCATCTTTCATTCTAAGCTTATAGAAGTTTCAATAAGTTCAGTGTGTGTGTGAATGTCTGTGTGTACGTGCAGATTTTTATGAGAGAGCTAGAGATGCTTTGGGAGCTTGTTTGTTTGGCCTCCTTGGCATTATTATTTGATAATTTTCACATTTAAATAAGGCTAATCAATTTAAAGAAAGAATTACTTGGGTAGGTAAATTAAAGTTTAGACAATCCTCATTTATGTTACTGAGTTAGTGACTTAGACAATTTTGTTTACAATTTCTACATTCACCCAATCACTTCTCAGATCAAGTATACTGTTTATTCTTATCAGTTTATTACTTCTACGTCTTGTGAATCTGACTGACTTTACTGCCTTAATTAAAAATTCTTCATTATAGTATGAAAAGTATATTTACTTGTGAAATACTTAAAATAATTTAGGCCTTTATGGCTTTGTATGGGGTTAGAAAATCAATTTGTCAATATAAAGTTCAGATATATTTGCAGCTCTAAGATTATTTTAAAAATAATTTCTACTTTATTTTTAACTGAACATGTAAAACCAGGAAATACTAATTTTTATTATTAAATACACTAGTCTATACACAACATTTCATATGAATAAATATTATTAAATATGCTATGAATACATGTACTTCACAGTGAATTAAAGTACTTCACAGAGGTTGACAAAAAATAGTGTTCATATATTACTTTAGTTTCGAATGGTTGGTTTTTAAAACATATTAATTTTTAAATTTGAAGACAAAATTGTATTATTGTGGTAGGGAAACTTTGAAGTGTTTAATGATTTACATATGTTAGAAAAAGTAGCTTGAAAGGGAAAACTGGCATATGAATAGAAGTAGAATATTGTAATTGGTTTGCATATGCATGAATAAGAGAAAACAAGTATATGAAATTTTATTTAATAGGTCAGTCATACTGAATAGGATGATTGTTCAAAAACATAAAATACCTTTGATGTATGTTAACTATAATGATACAAGACATACATGAATAGTCTTCTATAAACACAACAGAGGATTTTCATGTACAGTAACTTTTTTGAACCTTGGAAATTTCCTATTAGGTAAGTGATTATTTTCCCTGGTGGCTCAGTGGTAAAGAATCCACCTGCCAATGCAGATTTGATCCTGGGTCAGAAAGATCCCCTGGAGAAGGAAATGGCAACCTACTCCAGTATTCTTGTCTGGAAAATCTGAAGAACAGAAGAGCCTGGCAGGCTACAGTCCATGGGGTTGCAAAAGAGTTGGACACAGATTAGTGACTAAATAACAAAAGATGATCATTTTAGGTGAAGAAATATGAACTTAGAATAATTAGAGAATTTCATCAAATTCACATAGATTGCATGTTAAGCAATATTCTGGATACTCAAATTTTACTTTTAAGACTGTGGACAAGTTGAAGTTTGTTAAACTTAACTAAGCAGCTTGATGGGTGGCACAAACTGGCAATGTTAGCTAACATAACACTATGAGTATGGACTGGAGTATTGCACAAAAGGAAATGTGCTAATCTTCAACTGACCTCCATGAAAAAAAAGACATCTGAATTTAGTTTGGGCAATATATTTTTTAACTTAAGTATATCACCTTTATGTCAGACAAAATGAGAAAAACAATATTTATATTAAAGCTTTTATATTTTTGTAGTTTTAGTTTGAAAATGAACATTTTGACCATAATTACAAATAAAAGTATTATGTTATGATTCCTATCTTGTTTTGCTGATCAATAGTTCTATACTTTAATGTGTCACACACCATTTCTTTCTTTTTTTATTGCCCTTTGTTATTCTGGAGTCTATTAGCCATAATAGATTATTTCAATAGGAAAACTTAAGAACTGAGAAGTTGCAAGCCCATCATGCCAATATTCTTTTAAATGCTTTTTTATTGATAATAAAAAAGTTTCATGTGCTGTGCTAAACAACAACGTGAAAGTGTAAAATCACTGAAGGAAAACAAAAGCAAAATATAGAAAAATACAAAACAAAATAGGGATACAGTGCATATCCCAAAGTTTATGATTTAACTTTGTGGGGATATTTTCACATTTTAGCTTCTGAATATCCAGAACATAGTTTTCCGAGAAAGGCTGGAATAAAACAGAATGCAGCCTTGATTTACATTGACATAGCAAGCCATTGTATTAACAAATAAAATTGCTTCAGCATTAAAGAAAAAACAATCAAAACTACAATGAAGTATCATCTCACACCAGTGAGAATGGCCATCATCAAAAAATCTATAAACAATAAATGCTGGAGAGAATGTGGATAAAAGCAATTCTCCTGCATTATTGGTGGGAGTGTGAACTGACACAGCCATTATGGAAAACACTATGGAGATTCCTTAAAAAACTAGGGATCAATCTATATAACCTAGCAACCCCACCACCCTGAGAAAACAGCAGTTCTAAAAGACACAGGTTGATTTTGTTGTCCAGTTGCCCAGTCGTGTATGACTCTGTGAGACTCCATAGGCTGTAGCATGCCAGGCCCCCGTCCCTCACCATCTCCCTGAGCTTGCCCAAGTTTATGTTTGCTGCATCAGTGATGCTGTCCAGTTCAGCGATCTCATCCTCTGATGCCTTCTTCTCCTTCTGCCCTTGATCTTTCCCAGAATCAGGGACTTTTTCAGTGAGTCATCTGTGTGCAACAGATGACCAAAATACTGGAGCTTCAGTTTCAACATCCGTCCTTCCAGTTGATCTCCCTTAAGATTGACTGGTTTTATCTCCTTGCTGTCCAAGGGACTTTCAGATGTCTTCTCCAGCACCACAGTTCGAAGGCATCAATTCTTTGGTGTTCTGCCTCCATTACAGTACAGCTCTCACAACCATACATACCACTGGAAAGACCACAGACTTGACTATATGGACCTTTGTTGGCAGAATAAAGTCTCTGCTTTTCAACACACTGTCTAGGTTTGTCATCGCTTACTAGCCAAGAAGCAATCGTCTTCAGATTTCATGGCTGCAGTCACCATCCGAGTGATTTTGGAGCCCAAGAAGAGGAGATGTGTCACTACTTCCACTTTTTTCCCATCCATTTTCCATGCAATAATGGGACTGGATGGGATTATCTTAGTTTTTGTTTGTTTGTTTTAAAGTATTTAGCCTTAAGCCCACTCTTTCTCTCTCCTCCTTCACCCTCATCAAGAGATTCTTTTTTTTTCCCTCCCTTTTATTGTTTTTGTCATACAATGCCATGATATCACCATGGGTTTACATATGCTCCCCCTCCAGAAACCCCTCCCTCCTCCCTCCTTCCTCCCTCCCCCCCGGGAAATCTAGATGCACCAGCTCCGAGAATCAATCCTGGGCTGGCGATTGATTAGACATATGATAATTAACATGTTTCAATGCCATTCTCCCATATCATCCCACCCTTTCCCTCATTCACAAAGTCCACGAGTCTATTCTATACATCTGCGTTCCTTTTGCTGTCTCGCATGTTGGGTTCCCGTTACTGTCTTTCTAAATTCCATATATATGTGTTAATATACTGTATTGTTGTTTTTGCTTCTGGCTTACTTCACTCTGGATAATGGGCTCCAGTTCAGTCCATCTGAGTAGAATTGATTCAAATGAATTTTTTTTAATGCTGAGTAATATTCCATTGTGTATATGTACCACAGCTTTCTTATACAATTAATCTCAAAAATATACAAACAACTCCTGCAGCTCCATTCTAGAAAAATAAACAACCCAATCAAAAAGTGGGCCAAAGAACTTAACAGACATTTCTCCAAAGAAGACATAAAAATGGCTAACAAACACATGAAAAGATGCTCAACATCACTCATTATCAGAGAAATGCAAATCAAAACCACAAAGAGGTATCACTTTACACCAGTCAGAATGGCTGTAATCCAAAAATCTGCAAGCAATAAATGCTGGAGAGGATGTGGAGAAAAGGGAACTCTCCTACACTGTTGGTGGGAATGTAAACTAGTACAGCCACTATGGAAAACAGTGTGGAGGTTCCTTAAAAAGCTGCAAATAGTCCTGCCATATGACCCGGCAATCCCACTGCTGGGCATATACACCAAGGAAACCAGAATTGAAAGAGCCACCTGTACCCCAATGTTCAAGAGATTCTTTAGTTCCTCTTCACTTTCTGTTTTTAGAGTGGTATCATCAGCATAGCTGAGGTTGTTGATATTTCCCCCACCTATATTGATTCCAGCTTGCAACTCCTCCTGCCCGGCGTTTCTCATGATGTGATCAGTATATAGGTTAAACAAACAGGGTGACAGTAGACATCCCTGTCACACCTGTTCATGGATCACTGCCTTGTAGTGGTGAAGGAGCTTGTGTAACTCATTGGAGCAATGAGCCATGCCATACAGTGCCACCCAAGATGGACGGGTCATAGCAGAGAGTTCTAACAAAACGTGATCCACTGGAGGGAATGGCAAACCACCCCAGTATACTTGCTGTGAGAATCTCATCAACAGTATAAAATGCCAAAGAGGTATGACACCAAAAGATGAGTCCCCCAGGTCTGAAGGTGTCCAATATGCTACTGGGGAAGAGCAAGGGAGAATTACCAACAGCCCCAGAAAGAATGAAGAGGCTGGGTCAAAGTGGATATAGCACACAGTTGTTGATGTGTCTAGTGATGAAAGTAAAATCCAATGCTGCAAAGAACAGTATTGTATAGGAACCTGGAATGTGAGGTCCATGAATCAAGGAAAATTGGATGTGGTCAAGCAGGAGATGGTAAGAATAAACATCTACATCCTAGGAATCAGCAAACTAGAATGGACTGGAATGACTGATATTAATTCAGATGGCCATTATATCTACTACTGTGGGTAAGAATCCCATAGGAGAAAAGGAGTAGCCCTCATAATCAACAAAAGATTCTGAAATGCAGTACTTGGGTGCGACCTCAAAAATGAGAGTGATCTCAGTTCATTTTCAAGGCAAGCCATTGAACATCACAGTAATTCAAATCTATGGCCCTACCATCAATGCCAAAGAAGCTGAAGTTGATCAGTTCTATGAAGACCTAGAAGACATCCTAGAAAAAAAAAAAAAAAAAAAAAAAAAAGATTTTCTAGTCACTATTAGGGATTGGAATGCAGAAGTAGGAAGTCAAGATATAATTGAAGTAACAGGCAAATTTGGCCTTGGAGAACAAAATGAAGCAGGATAAACACTAACTGAAATCTGCCAAGAGAATGCACTAGTTATAGCAAAGACAAATGTACCCCAATGTTTATCACAGCACTATTCACAATAGCCAGGATGTGTAAGCAATATAAATGTCCATTGACAGATGAATGGAAAAAGAAGAGGTGGTACACATATACAATGAAATATTGCTCAGTCATAAAAAGGACAAATTTGAGTCAGTTATAGTGAGGTGGTGGAAAAGGAAATGGCAACCCACTCCAGTATTCTTGCCTGGAGAATTCCGTGGATGGAGGAACCTGATGGGCTGCTATCCATGGGGTCGCACAGAGTTGGACATGACTGAAGTGACTTAGCATGCGTGCATGCATTGGAGAAGGAAATGTCAACCCACTCCAGTGTTCTTGCCTGGAGAATCCCAGGGTCAGAGGAGCCTGGTGGGCTGCAGTCTATGGGGTCGCACAGAGTTGGACACGGCTGAAGCAACTTAGCAGCAGCAGCAGCGTAGTAAGGTAGATGAACCTAGATCCTCTTATACTGGATGATATAAGTCAGAAAATAATTATTGTATATTAATGCATATATAGGGAATCTAGAGAAATGGTGCTGATATACCTATTAGGGAACAGACTTGTGGACACAGCAGGGGAAGTTGAGTTTGGGACAAACAGTGAAAGTAGCATTGATATATATACACTAGCATGTGTAAAATAGACAGTTAGTAGGAAGTTGCTATATAACCAGCGAGTCCAGCCTGGTGTTCTGTGATCATCTAGAGGAGTGGGATGGGGATGGGGTGTGTGGTTTAAGACGGAGGGGGATGTATATTTATACATATATAAGCTTATAACTGGGTTTGTATTGTACAGCAGAAACCAACACAACATCGTAAAGCAATTTTCCACCAATTAAAAAATATTTTAAAAGATAAAAATAGAAAGAAAATGTAAGAGAAGGCTCTTCTACAATCTCTTAAGAAGCATATGTAAAAATTTAAGACTGAAACACTTTATTTTTGTTAACATTTGATTTCAAAACTGTTAATTATTTTGTCCTAAGCACAATAAAAATGGTAAATTATTTAGAAAATCTAATAAAAACATATTGTGCAATATGAAACCAAAAATAATTAGTAAATTGAAGATAAAATAGGAACTATCACAAGAAAATATAAAAGTGTCCATCAAACTGTTTCTCAAGACTAGGGACTTTTTGTCTTTTTTATTCAATTGATTATGCCAATTGCCCCCAATAGTGCCTGACACCAATAGGGATTCAATGGATATTTGTTGAATGATCAGATAAATGATAAGAAGCAGCTCCCACAGCCTGCCTGGTATCAGCCTGGAGAGGAGCACAACAGGAAAGTAGAAACAAGAGCCAAAGATGAACCCAGGTAATGAAAGGTCAAATATGAGTTGAAAGAAAACTAGAGATCTGAGACTTCCCTAATGGTTCAGTGGATAAGACTCCACCTTTCAATGCAGAGGGGACAAGAGTTCACAGTTCTCATATACTGTGAAGGTGTGGCAAAAAGTAAAAATAAATAAATAGTTGTACCATTTAAAGACAAAACACGGTGACTCCGCTCACTCTGAGTTCGTTATCAGATGATTTCAGTTGTGGTTGTGTGATCCCCACAGTTACTAAAGCTGAATTTTCCCTTGCCATGTATCCATGTTAAGTTGCTTCAGTCATGTCCGACTTTTTACGACCCTATGGACTGTAGCCCACTAGGCTTCTCTGTCCCTGGAATTCTCAAGGCAAGTATACTGGAGTGGGTTGCCATTTCCTCCCCCAGGGGATCTTCCCAACGCAAGAATCCAGCCTGCAGCCCTTGAGTCTCCTCCATCTGCCTGTGGCTTCTTTACTGCTAGTGCCACCTGGAAAACCCATAGTCATCAGAATTTTTTAAACTGCTAGACTCAAGTTTGACTATGCCTGCTTTAGGATGGACTTCAACCAGTGGTGGAAGTCCACCTAGTAAGCTAGAGGAAGAAAGGAGTAGACACTGTGGAGACGTTTGCTTTCTTAGGGTTTAATGACGCACTTACTTTTCCACTTATAAGGCCAGATCTCCCTGTGCTATCACTCAAAGAGAAAGTAAACCCATTTGCTGCATTCAATGAAATATCAAGTTTGTGGCATCCCGCAGGCAGTAGCACAGTTAGAAAGGTTTGCTTAGGCTCACGTGTTTGTTAGTGGCTTTTCTCTAAGTGAAGCAAATGTAGGACTAGCAACTTGTCATTGAGATTTCTTATTGAGATTTCTGCTTAGAAATATTACAAAGTCTGCACATCACAGGTCCCTCAAGTGGGCAGAAAAGCTGTTCTCGAGGGACGTAGAACTGCAGTCAAGTCATAAAGAAAAGTGCTCCCCCACCAAAGAGTTTAAATCTCCAACTCCAGGCACTGCGATAGCTTAGGATTGACATTTGAGAAACTTTAAACTCACTCCTTTCACTCTGTCCATCCTCTGCTTTCTTGCAGGACGCCGTGGTACTACCTGACAATATTTAGAGCTGTTGAGAAGAGAGAAATATGCTAAACTGTGGTAAAATGTAGAAAACATTAAAGATGATCAATGAATTTCTCAAGATTTATCCTGCAGCACTCATGACACAATAAGTCGTAGAATTTAGGTCTATGGAACAGTGGCACAGTCATAAATTGTCTCCATCAGAGCACAATCTCATTGTAGGAGAACATTCTTCTTTTCTGTTCTCTGTTTTATCCTCCTCTCTTAGAATAGTATCAATAAAAGCATGCGCACCTCGAAAAAAAAGGAACTGTATTGCTATGACCCCTTCTAATTTACAAGGGAAAAGAAAATGAGGCCTCATGGTTACTTTGCTCCTCTTGACGGTAGGTTCCTTGCTCTGTGAGGACCACACTCATCACTGAACTCAGGGCAAGCTTCCATGGAAAATGGGGCAGCATCTCGCCAACTTTAAACCCAGGCCAGCCAGTCATAGTTTGATGAGTGCTGAATTCATCACTGCATTCCCGGTCCTTATCCTAATGCTTAACATGAGAGAGTGCCCGATAAATACTCATTGAAAGACCAGTACAATGCATCCTGTGTATGTCCTAGGTTTATTTCTTCAAGGCAGTCATGCATTCAGCCAGCATTAGCTGAAAATGCGGAGTTTACAAGTGCAGTGTGTGCCAGGTGCTAAAGGCAGTGTATTAAAGACATGATCAGAACTTTCTGGGAACAGTTTGAGCGGGAAAGCTCAAATGTAGTTGACAATTAGGTAAGTGAAAATATGAAGCTATGTATAAGAATGTTTCGGAATGAGTGATACAGAGAAAAATACGTATAAGAATTCAAAGAAGAAGTAAAACATGCGGGTTACAGAGAATTGTGGTGGTTTAATCATTAAGTTGTCTCCGACTCTTTGGAACCCCATGGACTGTAGTCCTCCAGGCACCTCTGTCCATGCGATTTCCCAGGCAAGAATACTGGACTGGGTTGCCATTTCCTTCTCCAGGGGTTCTTTCTGACCCAGGAATTGAACCCACATCTCCTGCATCTTCCGCTAGACAGATCCTATACTAATGAGCCACCAGGGAAGCCCTTACAAAGAAGAAAAGCACGTGATTTTGAGGGAGACAATTTGAACTTCGGAAGGGGTGTGAATTTGCCTCAGAGAAGAGAAGGGCACTTCATTACTAACTGGGTAGGTTAGCATCATGCTGTCTCAAATTCACTGTGTCCCAGGCACTCTTTCCTTCAGGGTCTCACCTGAGGGCCTTTTTTTCATGTGTGATTTCCTTTGCCTGGAAAACCCTTTCCTCTTCTTCCTTTTCTTCTTTTCCCATGGGTATCTTTCAGTTCTCATTTGAAATGCATTTATTGTGGACAACTTTCTCTCATGATCCACTCTTTACCCAGTTAAGGATGGTTACCACTTTCCTGAATTAAGTCAGCTTCTCCTTACAATTCACTTTCAGAGCATTTCATAAATTCTCCTTGGTAATATTAATATTTAATATGATATCAATTAAATAAAATTTTAATTTATAGGAAGCTTATGCTAAGAGGGATTGCATCTCTTGAATTTCTAACTACTACTTCAATGTTTGAATAAAGAATACTCATTAAAATCTTATTAAGTTCTTGAATGAGATAAGAATGAGCATAGAGTATAATAGGTCTAAAGATGCTACGTTTGATCTGAAACCCGTACATTCTGAGATAACATTTGAAACCTCTCATTTTTACCATGGTAATTCCTGGGCTTCCTGGGCCCCAAAGACAATTATGATAATGAAAACTGAGCATTTAAAAGTCAACTAACAATTCCTACTAACAACTTATGAATAAAAGTAAAGGTAAGGGGATTAAAAATTTAGTGACCAGATTAAATAAGGAAGTTGAAAGGAGAGCCAGAATCACTGGAGCTTTCTAAACTCCACACTCTTAGTTCCCATGCACAGATTTTAATATCTCTTCTTATGTGAATTATTCTTATGAATAATAGAAATTTTATTTTTTCTGTCACTCTGGCTTTCCAAAGCTCCATTGCTGTTAGGTTTGGCTTTTCATTTCTCACAGTCAGGGTTTTGATTATTTGTTCCAAAGGAGTTGATCAAAAAAACCCTTCAGTGCTGATTTCCATAGTCAGTGAAATGTGTATTAAAGAAAAATGCTTGTCTCCTGGTATCTACTGTACCTAAAATGTTATCCCCAGTGGTTATCTTTTTTTCTCTTTATTTGAGAATAAACTGAAACATTTCTTCCTTAGGAAACATTCCCTCTTGTGCATGACTAAAGGAATGCAATGTAATTATTGATCCTATTTTTTTTTAGTAGACTCTTTAGTTTTGATGTGGCATTTGAAATATCTATTTTAATTTTTGCAACAGTTGAGCTGAGCATTAAGCTTTCAGACTGATGTTAACAAAATTGGCTTAACAAAGTCAAATGCCTTATTGTCTTTTAATAGCTCTTTAGAAAATCATACTTCACAGTTAGCCATGTCACTTTTCCATTGACTATCCACAAAAAGTCAAGTGCTTCTTAAAGTCCTCAACTTAAATGATATTGCTTTGATAGTAAATGTAGTTTAGCAACCACTTGAAGCCTATTTAAAGACAGAAATCATACTACATTTTTTATGTTCTTTTAGTATAACTTATTAAGGGCTGAAAATACTAGTTTCTTTGTAATTGAGTTTTTACAACTTCATACTCAATGAAGAGTTTCATAAAATATGTTTTAGCTACATCAGTGAAATAGCTACATGTTTTAAAATGTGAATACTTAAGAGAAGAATCTGTTTTAACCACTGAATTGGATCTATATAGACCATCATAGAATTGCTCCTGAAATATGTCTGAGTAGATTAATGTTGAGAACATTAAAATATTCAGTCAATATGTATTAAAATACTTATTCCACCTTTAACAGAAATTTAAAATGTTACTAGAAGTTAATAAAGTAGAAAATGTTGAAAAAGGGATTCAAAATGGAGCACAGCAGTAGCTGAATTTCTGTGACTTGAGCCTAAAATAAGTTTCTGAATTTTCTAACCATTTTTAATTGTAAAGGAGAAACAGTATTAGACCCTAAGAGGATCATCATACTTACTATTGAATTATTTTCTAAACAAAAGCTACATGTAATATTATCTTGCTCATTCCTTGTTCCCAAATATAGCAAAACATACTCATAATTAAAAACCATAATGTATTACAACAGCCCTTTTAATGTGTCTGTTTGAAGGACAAACAGATGCCCAGGTAACTAGTAAGACATTATTGCTGGTATGCCTATGACGGTAACTCTAGATGAGTTTAGCATTTGAAAAAGTAGACAGAGTATGCCATGCAGGACGGGGTCATCCAATCTGCTGAGGGCCTGGACAGGACAGCAAGAATAAGGAGGAAGATTCTCTCTCTACTTGAGCTGAGACAGTCCTATTTTCCTGCACTTGGATATCGGTGCTCTTGGTTCTCTGGCTTTCTCTCTTAGAACAGGACATACAACATCAGCCCCTAATTCTCAGACCTTGGGCTCAGGCTGAATTAGATCACCAGTTTTCCTGGTTATTCAACTTGCAGATAGCAAATCGTGGGACTTCTAGGTTCCCCAAATCCCTTGAGCCAATTCCTATAAATAAATCTCATGCATAGGTATGTGTGTATGTAGGAGGAGATAAGTACATTATGCATATTTGCTTATGGTTTATTTTCATAATATCCCAAATGACAACATCTTAAATCCCCATTGTAATTAATGTTCATTTCATCGAAGCAAAGAAAAATATGTTCTCTAACTTTGTAATGTCTTCATTTAAGGAACATTGCAGATATTCTTTCATCAAGACGTGGGGTCATCTCTCTCTCCTTGAGTCTTGACAGGACTTTGACCATAGTGGATGGGATATTTTGTGATTGCTGAGACTGTCACAAAAGGTGATCCAGCCTTTGCCAGGATCAGAACACTAGCCTTTGGAGCCCAGTGCCCACACTGAGAGGAAGCCAAATATCCTTATCAAACCTGCATGACCATCAGTAACAGAACACATGATCAGTCCCATTGTGTGTGCGTATGTGTGTGTGCTCAGCCACGTCTGACTCTTTGAGACCCCAAGGTCTGTAGCCCACCAGGCTCCTCTGTCCATGGGATTTTCTAAACAAGAGTACTGGAGTGGGTTGCCATTGCCTCCCCCAGGCCATTTTCCTGATTCAAGGATCGAACCCCTATCTCTAGGGTCTCCTACTTTGGCAGGCTTCCCTTGTAGCTCAGTTGGTAAAGGATCTGCCTACAATGCAGGAGACACAGGCTCTATGCCTTGGTCAGGAAGATCCCTTGGAGAAGGAAATGGCAATCCACTCCAGTATTCTTGCCTTAAGCAGAGGAGACTGGCAGGTGACAGCCCATGGGGTCCCAAAGAATTGGACACGACTGAGCAACTAAATCACCAACACCACTTTGGCAGGCAGGCTCTTTACCGACTGCATCACCTGGAAAACCCCCCATTGTTCCTGTTAAGATGATTCCATTATCTATTTTTGTCACACAAGAGTCTTTATTGTTTCTATAAAAAGCAGGATGGAAGAGGCAATATCTTTTATAGCGGCAAAAGGGATGCTTAAAAGCAATAAATTTTTTTCACAATAAGCAATGTTTTCTAAAATATATTTGGAAAGTGGGAGGAAAAAAGGCTCAAGATTTTATAATCTTTTGAAACGAAGTGTAGGCAATAACACTTAAAAAAGCAGGGTGGACTCCACATGCAAGGCAGATATTTTTAATTATTATGTATCTTTGGCCTTTCTGAGCACAGGGTCTCAGACTGTCAGAGTTGGTCTGTGGGATCACAAAATCCCTGCTTAGTGCTGCCAAAAAGCATTTTTAAAATAAGTTATTTGCCTCAGAATAGGCTTGAGCCTGTTTATGGCATTTGTGTCACCAAACACATTGCTTTTTTCAGCTTCTGTCACTCCTGAGGGTGTCACGTCAGACACACATTGCCCAGGGTCTGGGGCACCCACCATGACTGTCAGAGAAAATGTGTTTTAATTCGCAGTCTCTGAAATTCCTTGAATCTAGAGAATGGCACTTTCCAACAATCCCTGGACGGGACTTCTAGTTTGGCCCTAGTAATTTCTAGGGCTATAATTTGGGATCACTACTAGTGTCCCACCAATCTATCTTAGCTGATTGAGATTAAGGTTGAATTTCAAGTAAATCTTTGCTCTCATTATTTCCCAACCAAATAGAAGGAATAGAGTCTTATTGTCTGCACATATAAACTGTTTATAGTTTTCAAATATTTTACATCTGTAGTAACATTTGATATTCATTGTACTGAGAATTCTTCTCATATATTATTTCTTCAGAGGACTTTTTTGGATCACCACTAGTCCATTCTCTTTCCTGATTTCCTTTTCACTATATTATCTGATATTTTATTAATTATTTATTTTCTTTCCTTTCCATGAGGAAAATGTACATTTCAAAATGGCAGAAATTTTTATCTTATTTACCACCATATACCCAGTACCTGGAATTGTATCTGGTACATATTCAGTGCTCAAAATACATTATAATAAAAGTCTTGCAAGGAAGATCCTTGGTGGCTCAGATGGTAAAGAATCTGTCTAGAGTGAAGGAGACCTGGGTTCAATTCCTGGTTCAGGAAGATCCCCTGGAAAAGGAAGTGTTAACCCACTCCAATATTCTTGCCTGGAGAATCCCATGGATAGAAGAAGCTGGCAGGCTACAGTTCATGGAGTTGCCAGGCTCAGAAATGACTAAGCAACTAACACTTTCTCTTTCAAGGAAGATATGGTACATTTGGTGATGAGGAAGCCAATTCAATAGAGTCTCTTGATTTGCTTCAGATACAGAGCTAATAAGCAATACAACCGATTTGCTTTTGCTGACTTCTCTCTAGGCACCTCTAGAGTTTAATTTTGAACCCAAGTTCAACTATCCTTGATATTTGGGAAATATGAGTTAATATGAAGAGGAGTCTGAAAACAATTTAGAGCCATTAACTTGTGAGAAGAGACTAACATGTTTATGGCTAGGCATAACATGAGCAGGTATGGAAGTGATCTAGATGCTTGAAACCTGTTGAAGTTAAGAAAGTTCAGTAGATCAGGATTCTCTACAGCACGGCTTCTGGAGGTTATTCAGGAAAGCCTCCCAAGTTACTTCAGTTTATAGTTTATTTTCATAATACCATGTTATAGAATCGGTAATTACAGAATTCCATTTCTGTGATCATTAAAGTGACATTCATAGAGGTAAAATACATTCTCTAGCTTCCTACTAATAATACCTTCAATTGTACTTCTAAATTTATTAGAAGTTTTCCCTCTTTATGGTAATTATGACTTCTGCTTCAGGAAGAGAATTCAAATGTTAATATCAAGTTTGCTGCATTTTATGTGGCATAGATTTTCAGAGGGATGTTGAAGTTACTCCATTAGAATCCATACAGAATGGCATTCATCTATTTCTATGATGAGGTAACACTTCTGAGAATGTTACCTGACTTTTTCTCCTTCGTTAAGCATAAAAATATAAATATGTGATAAAAATATAAATATAAAAATATAAAGATGTGCTTGGCTGATTTAAACAAACATGTGTCACTGTCAAAACCCTCAGGACTCACTCAAAGGCAGTCAGTATTTTACCCACTATCTCAAAGCAGAGACCTTGAGATAAACTGAAGGGGAACTTTGAAAGATTCATTCAGAGACCGCATTTAAAGGTTTCCATCTTCCCTTCTAAAACTGCACAAAGCTTAGTGCTAACACAATACAGTTGGCGCTTCATATCTACAGGCTCTGGAAGGATTTGGATCCAGGTTGCCTGAATACGTGGATGCAGAATCCCATGGATATGGAGGGCTAACTCTACTATATCCTTTTTTTTATAAAAGATTTGACCATCCATGGGAGTTGAGGGGATGTTCTTGGAACCAGTTCCCTGGGAACACCAAGGGATGATTGTACAAATTTAAGCTCTTTGTAATGACACCCAGCTGCACTCTTCACCCAGCACTCTATTGATTTAATTTCTCTTTTAGGCCTGGAAGAGGTGAGCATATAGCCACAAAGCTAAAACAACTCCCATGTGTGAGTTTTCACCCTCTTTCAAGCACTCAGAAAAGGGTATATCTTACAGTGAATTGTTTCCTGATTTTCCCCAACAGACCACTTTTCAGACTGAATGATGGTACATAACCTCTTTGCAGTGTGTGCCAACACTCAAAGGTTCAGAATAGAACATTTCTGGAGGGAACCAGTATCCTTGTTCACATGCAAGGATTTCAGCAGAGCCCCCATTCAAAATTTATCCTAACTTCCCCTTCCATGGTTCACTCATCTTTAAGGGATTGGCTTGTGCCTCTTCTTGGAATGATGTCATAATGTCTTGGTTCAGACCATGAACACTTATGTTCAAGCTGTCTTGAATGGAAGTCTGGTTGACTACTTCCTAGATGTGTGACTTTGAACCGATTGCTTAATCTCTCTGTACCTTAGTTTCCTCCCCTTTCAGAGGGAGATTATGCTAGAAGCCTAGGGTGATTGATTTGCTTTAAGTATTAAATAAATGAAAAGTGCTTTGAACAGAATCTAGCACAGAGTATTTACCTTCTATGTGCATATTTGCTACTGCTCCAGTCCCTTTAAACACACTCACTTCCATTATTATGAATTTGTGACTTCTTTGCTTCTTTCCTTCAAATTTCTCTCATTAATCATTAACTTGATATGCTAGATATTCTAATGCATGACAAGAGATTCTCTGGTGAAGGCTAAATGTAAATATAGCACAGTTTTCCACAGTGATTAACCTAGTATTTAAAGTATTCAGTGAAATATGTCCAAGTCATTTCTGTGCTCAAATAATGACACTATTACCTATCAAAAACAGACTCCTTTTTCCCTGAGGATCCTCTGTACTTTGTACAAGTCATATTTTGTTCTTACTATGTCCTCTATTATCAATATCTGTCTAAATCTTTCCCTTTAGGGAACGATTCAAAATTTACTTTTATTATGAAGATTTTCTCTAATCCTCTAGTCAAAGTAACTTTCTTTCTGCCTCAATTATACTTTTTGGTTTGAACTCATATTTCTTTCTTTAAAAAATACATTTATGAGATATATATATATATATATATATATATATTTAAATGTTGAAGGTAATTGCTTTACAGAATTTTGTGGTTTTCTGTCATAGATCAGCAAGAATCAGCCATAGGTACACCCATGTCCCCTCCCTCCAGGGCCTCCCTCCCATCTCACCCTTCAGTCTGTCACAGAGGCCCTGTATATGTGGTATAATATACCTACAGAGAAATGCTTGAATTTTGAACTTACAGTTCAAAGACTTTTGACAAATCCGTATACCTATGAAACACTCTTCCTAGAACATTCTTAGTTACAGAATGTTTCCTTTACTCTGAAAAGTTACCTGGAGCTTCTTTTCAGTCAATCCTCACCGTCCTTTTCAGGTAAAATCTGTTCTGCTCTTACTGTAGCCTAGACGTGACTGTTCTAGAACACCTTTTTGAAACCGGGTGGCGAATATTCTTTTATGTGTGTTGGTTATGAAAGAAAGAACTCTAGACAAATCATGGTAGAGAGAGGTCTAGGATGACAGAGCGCACTAGTCTCTATTATAGGATGTGTATGTTAAGTTCCTCCTAAGAAATCTGCTGGATTAGCACAGTGCCTGGCACAGAGCAGGCATCATATAAGTATTTGAGTTGAGTTACGGCTTTTTTTAAAATTTGGCTTCAAAACATCATGCTAGTTTCTACTATACAGCAAAGTGAATCAACCATATGTAGACGCATATCCTATCCCTTCTGGATCTCCCTGGCATCCAGGTCACCAGCATTAAAGAAGAGTTCCCTGCACTATTCTGCAAGCTCTCATTTTTCTCTATTCCATGCATAGCAGTGTATACACAGCAACCCCAATGTCCCAATTAGCTGTTGGATTTTAGAGACAGTGACTTTACCTAATGTTGAAAATTCAAAATGATAGGAGAGGCCAACACTACAAGCAGGCACTTCTCATCCTACTCACACAATGTCCATTTTCTCCCTGTGTTGTGGAGTTAACTCTTATTTGCAATCATGCCTTTATCTGTTCAGTGTGAATCATAAAATCAAACCCTTGATCTTGAGAAGAGACAGGCTGGACCTGGAGACTGCTTTACCTGGTGTTCTATTCAAAGTCTTCCTAGAGCACCTCAAAGAAGTTTCACATAAAAATGAGATTTTTACAGTGTTTACAGAAAGCATAATGAAATACCAAGTTGCATAAGTTAACACATATTATTCATTATCTTGCTGTCATTGAACTGGTAATATATGTTTAATGTGTATAAATAATTCAGCCTTCCCCAAACTATATCATCTTGTCAAAGAAATTTTCTAATCCTGTGTGGCTGTATGTTTAGTGTGTTGCTGAAGAATTTTCCTGAATTTGGAAAGAAGGAAATCTAAAATATTCAACACTGGCCATTAGGGACTCTAAATCTATGGAGATCGCACAAATTCAGATCATGTGTGGAAAGCTCTTAATCTGATTTTTAATCAAGACTGTATAGCTAACAATAACCACGTGAGTGTTGTCTTTATCCAAGTAGTCTATTTTAGAATAGACTTATTTCATGTTGTAGAACTCTCTGAGATTGATTTAGCATCAAGCTATTAAAAAAAAACAAGAAAATAATTTTCCTCACTGTATTGTACATCCAGTTTTAATGCATTACCTATCTTATTTACCCAGTCCTAATGTCACATCTACACCGAAATGACAAACATATGCCATAGTTGAAGAAAGTCTTAAGGATGTCCTTGAATCCCAAAAACAAGCCCGAAGGAAACAGTCTAAACATATGAGCCATAATAACATAATCTGAATAAGAACATACCTTGTGGAAGTCACACTGTACCTAAGGAGTATAAGTTCAGGTATATTGACACACACAGAAGCTCATGCTAAGTAGAGGTAATATAAAGAACACATCTAATAGTTGCTGCTTTAGCAATATCACTCCCCTGGGATTCCAGCTAAAGAGAAATGTTTATTTATTCTTCCTGTGCTAGGCACAGGGTCTAAAACACCAAATAAGACAGACAATTTTCCTGCTCCAACAGAACAGACTCACTAAATAATTACAAAATGATAAATGAATTTATTTAACTTGTGTGTGAAAACCCATGTAAAAGCTTCTAAATGCAAGACCTATGGGTGGTAGGCTTTCACCCTGAAATTTAATCTAATGCAGTGAGTATGGTTATATAGTGTCCTGGTCTCTAGAAGTTCAAAAAGTGAATCTAGAAAGCATGTGGCTAGAAGAGGTCTTTTGGACACAGGCATCTGACAATAAGTGACAGCAGACAACTCATAGCAATGTACAAAGGAGACAGAGAACTGGATTTAGCTCAATGGTTCCATATTTTTTCAATTTTTATCCTTATATCTATGACTTAATATCTGCTTAAAATCTTACCTGTAAGTGCAAACAAATGAAACATGTAAATATAGAGCAGTTCTTATGGTGAGTAGAAGATAGAGAACTTTGTAGTAAAGGAATACAACGTGGCATTTTTTTTTCATTCATGACCACTTCAAACACCTAATCTGATAGACTGCAAAGAAGGTTCCTCAGAAACCATAAGATTCCTTAATTTTCCTTAAAAACAACTACAATAATCGATATTATCATGCTATTAAATAGAGTTTCAATCCAATTCAGTACCTCCTTTAAAATATTACAATGGTAAGAACAATATGAATAAAATAACCTGTACCAACAAAATAGAGAATTTGATTGAAGTAGAAAACCTTAGATTTAGAATTAGTTCTGCTTTTAACTGGAAATGTTTGTACATATTATTCACTCTCTATGCTACTAATAGTTTCCTCTTGTCATTGTAATAAATAAATTGTCACATTTCAGAGGCTTAAATAATACACATTCTTACCTTAGATCTGGAGGTCAGCAGTCCCTGTAAAAGACTCACAGGGCTGAAATTAAGTTGTCAGTAGGGCTACATTTTTTTTTCCTGAATGCTTTAGAAAGAGTCCACCCTATTCTATAAATCCAACTTTCATTAGCTAATGGTCCCCTTCCATTTTCTAAGCCAGCATTAAAATATTTGTCCAACATTTCTTCTGTTGTCACATTTGTTTCTTTGGTATTCATATCCTTTCTCACTTTGCACTTTAAAAATACTATGATTGTAGTTGTCCCATTTTAATACTCAAGACCAAAAAAGAAAATCTCTCTTTGCTTTCAATGTCTTAGAATAATCTTTCATTTTCGATGCTCTGAGTCATCCTTCCTTTTTATGAATGGTAGCATGAAGTTGCAGTTGGATAGTTTTATTGGCATGTTTCTTGTTTGTCAAATTTTGAGAGTTTGTTAGCCTTCTTTTATTTCATCTTCTTTCCACCTGCTTCAGTCCAGCTGACCGTGTTTCTGCAGATATAAAAATTCTCAAGAAACTTGAGGGTCTCCTAACTATTAGATAAGAGGTTTCTATATAGGTTTTCCCTAGTGAACCCCTTCCCTATCTGGAGCTTCAACTAATGGAGCTGAGGAGATCTATGAGTTACATGTTAATCATTATTAAAAAACTCTTTATATGAATAAATGCTCTTAACATTTTGTCTTTCTGGGGTATAAGCAAAAGATTAGCCAGCCATACCCTCAGGTTCTTTTTTCTTTCCTAAAGCAGTATATTTCATAATTTTATCATCTTTTACAGCTGAACAGGCTGAGAATTTTCCAAACCTGCAAGTTCTTGTTCTTTTTGTGTGTGTGTGTGCACTTCATTTTTTTCTTTTCATTTTTTATTGAAGTATAATTGCTTTATAGAATTTTGTTGTTTTCTGTCAAACCTCTCCAGCATTTCTCCCTTATTGTATTCTCCATCCTATCTCCTTTCTTACCTTTTATATCTCCACTTTATTCCCCTTTTTAAAATTTTTTTTTTACTGATTCTTTTTTGTTGTTGTTGTATTTTCTTCTTTATCATTCTTTCTTTCTTTTTTTCGTAATAGCATTTTTGAGAATCCAGTCTTTACTCTAGATTTTTAATCTTTGCTTATTAGTATTGGGTATCAACTTTGTACCTTTAAGGATCCAAGCTCCAGTACCCATTGCTACCTGGGAGTGAGATCATTGGCTTGACTGCTCTCTCCCCATTCTTGTCTCGCCTTTTTTTTTTTTTTTTCTTTTTTTTCTCTTTTCTTCTCCTACCAAGACACCTTCAACGTCCTCTTCCTCTGTATATTCTCTACCCAACTCTGGGACTCTGCTTGAGAGTTACCAGCTGTGAAGAACACTGAAATAACTGACCACTGGCTGGATCTGTCCCTATCCATCTGACTCTCTCTTTTCTCTCTCTGGTCAATTCTGTCTCCTTCCACCCTCTTCACATTTTGATATAACTCTGTGAACATCTCCAAGGGATCCAGGCTGTGGAGGGCACACAGAGGAGCAATCACTGGCCACTTCACTCCCTCACCATCGGATTCCTCTCTTCTCCTTCTCGTCCATGCCATGTAACTCTGTGTACCCGACAGGGTGTCCCTCACTGTGAAAAAACTTCTTATCACTAAACTAGAGGTTCTGCCACCATCAGTGCAGAGATAAAAGAGCCCTGAGGCTACCGGAAGACAGGAGGCTAAACCCAGACCCTGAGAATTCCAGAAAACTCCTGAATCCAAGAGTTAATTAATCGATAGGAACTCATCAACCTCCTCCATACCAAAACTGAAATTAACCAACCCCCAAGGGCCAACAAGCTCCAGAGTAAGATATACCAAGCAAATTCTCCAGCAACGCAGGAACACTGCCAGGAGCTTCAATACACAGGTTGCCCAAGGTCACACCAAGTCCACCGACACCTCAAATCTCTTTACTGGACACTCCATTGTTAGTTACAGTGAGGAAACCCAGATCGACCCACCAGAACACCACACAAGCTTTCCCATCCAGGAAACTTCTACAAACGACACATCCAACCCCTCCCATAGTGAGGAACCCCCACAATAAAGGGGCAACACAGCAAGATAAACAAGATGAAAAGGCAGAGAAATACCCAGCAAGTAAAGGAACAGGATAAATATCCCCTAGACCAAACAAAAGACGAAGAGATAGGATGTCTACCTGACAAAGAATTCCGAATAATGATAGTGAAAATGATCCAAAACCTGGAAAATAAGTTGGAGCTGCAGTTCAATAACCTGCAGGCAAGGATTGAGAAGATGCAGGTAAGCTTTAACAAGGACTTAGAAGAAATGAAAAAGAGTCAAAATACAATAAATAATGCAATAAATGAGATAAAAAAACACCCTGGAGGGAACCCACAGTAGAATAACAGAGATAGAAGACAGGATAAGTGAGGTAGAAGACAGAATGACAGAAATAAATGAAACAGAAAGGAAAAATGAAAAAAGAATTAAAAGAAATGAGGACAATCTTAGAGACCTCTGGGACAATATTAAACGCACCAATATTCGAATCATAGGAGTCCCAGAAGAAGAAGACAAAAAGAAAGACCATCAGAAAATTCTTGAAGAGATAATTGTTGAAAATTTCCCTAAATTGGGGAAGTAAATAGCCACTCAGGTCCAAGAAACACAGAGTCCCAAATAGAATGAACCCCAAGCGGGACACCCCAAGACACATATTAATCAAATTAACAAATATCAAATACAAAGACCAAATATTAAAAGCAGCAAGGGAGAAGAAAAAAATAACTCACAAGGGGAATCCCATAAGGATAATAGCTGATCTCTCAATAGAAACGCTTCAGGCCAGAAGGGAATGGCAGAGCATTCTTAAAGTCATGGAAGAAAACAATCTACAACCCCGATTACTGTACCCAGCAAGGATCTCATTCAAATTTGAAGGAGAATTCAAAAGTTTTTCAGACAAGCAGAAACTGAGAGAATTCAGCAACACCAAACCAACCCTACAACAAATGCGAAAGGATCTTGCCTAGATAAGAAACACAAATGGGGTAGATAATCTCGAACCCAAAACAATAAAATAAATGGCAACGGGATCATACTTATCAATAATTACCTTAAATGTAAATGGGCTGAATGCCCCAACCAAAAGACAAAGATTGGCCGATTGGATACAGAAACAAGATCCCTATATATGTTATCTACAAGAGACCCACCTCAAACCTAGGGACACATATAGACTGAAAGTTAAAGGCTGGAAAAAGATATTCCATGCGAATAAAGACCAAAAGAAAGCAGGAGTGGCAATACTCATATCAGATAAAATAGACTTTAAAATAAAGGCAGTGAAAAGAGATAAAGATGGACATTACATAATGATCAAAGGATCATTCCAAGAAGAAGAAATAACAATCATAAATATTTATGCACCCAACATAGGAGCTCCACAATATGTAAGGCAAATGCTAACCAGTATGAAAGGGGAAATTAACAACAACACAAGAATTATGGGAGACTTTAATACACCACTCACACCAATGGATAGATCAACTAGACAGAAAAGTAACAAGGAAATTCAAACTTTAAATGATACAATAGACCAACTAGACCTAATTGATATCTATAGGTCATTCCACCCCAAAACAAGGAATTTCACCTTTTTCTCAAGCGCACACGGGACCTTCTCCAGGATAGATCACATCCTGGGCCATAAATCCAACCTTGATAAAATCAAAAATATTGAAATCATCCTAAGCATCTTTTCTGACCACAATGCAGTGAGATTAGATATCAACTACCAGAGAAAACCATTCAAAACTTCCAACATGTGGAGGCTTAACAACACACTGCTGAATAACCAACAAATCACAGAAGAAATCAAAAATAAAATTCAGTTATGCATGGAAACGAATGAAAATGAAAACACAACAGCCCAAAACCTATGGGACACTGTGAAAGCAGTGCTAAGGGGAAAGTTCATAGCAATACAAGCTCACCTCAGGAAACAAGAAAAAAATCAAATAAACAACCTTACTTTACACCTAAAGCAACTAGAAAGGGAAGAGATGCAGAAGCCCAGGTCTAGTAGAAGGAAAGAAATCTTAAAGATCAGGGCAGAAATAAATGCAAAGGAAACAAAAGAGACCATAGCAAAAATCAACCAAGCCAAAAGCTGGTTCTTTGAGAAGATAAATAAAATTGACAAACCATTAGCCAGACTCATCAAGAAACAAAGGGAGAAGAACCAAATCAACAGAATTAGAAATGAAAACGGAGAGATCACAACAGAAAACACAGAAATACAAAGGATCATAAGAGACTATTATCAGCAACTATATGCAAATAAACTGGACAA